>VBVR01000123.1:0-74528 GCA_011638315.1 Tetramorium parvispinum | reverse complement strand
CGTGATAACTAATTTTGGGGAACGGATTCGTATTCAGCAGGCAAAAATACGTCGGAAATGACTATTTACATTCGTGTTACAAAAAAAAAGTCAAATTTTGTCGGACAGTGTTATCATTATTATTTGCGTAAAGATATAACGTTCTCTCTTTACTTAAATATTCCTTTAAATAAATAATTTCTAAATTACTAGAATTTCAACTGTGGCTTGTATTCACTTCCTTATACCTTGGATTCACTTCCTGTAGTTTTGCCACCTAATGATTTCCGAACTTTCTGACTGGCGGCATTTAATGCGGCGTCGACGATGCCAGCTGCGCTTCTCGGACCATTGTACTCCTCTGGCTTTTTGTCCAATCCAAATATCTTAATCGTGGGGAAACCACGAACGCCGTATTTACTTCCCAGGGACTTGTGCTCATCGGCATTTACTGCGCCAACTTTTACAACACCCTATTAGGACAAGATAAACATTTACATATACATATATCAAGAGACACGGTAGCGTCTCCTACCAAGGGCTGCATTCAGTAACTTCACTTGAGTAAAATTTCTACCTTTTTATCTTTGTTACTTGCTGAGAATTAAATAAGGATAGAAGGATAGAAATTTCACTCGAGTGAAGTTTCTGAACGCAGCCAAGTATGTCTTACAAGGTAAAAGATCTTTTAAAGTATAAAATATATGGAGCGATACATATACATATATACATTCCAATATATATATGATGTATATAGGTACAAGTAGAAAAAATATGAACTGAATGTGACACGTCACCTTTAATGCAGCAGCCGCTTTGTCGTACTCTGGCATCAGCTGCTGACAGTGGCCGCACCAGGGTGCGTAGAACTCCACCACCCAAATGTGATCACTATTTAACACTAAATTATCAAAATTATTTGGCCTAAGCTCAACGACGGCTGAATTGGACGCGTACATGGAGTTCGCTCCGACGACTAGCAGAAGAACACCTGGAACGAAGAAGGAATGCAATGAGAGACATACGTCGGAGGAAAGCACGCGATTTTTGTACGACCGAGCCGCGCGGAATGACTGCGGGGAAATGAAAGAGAACAATATATTTTTTTTCTTCGAGAGAACGCGAGCCGAGGTGACACTTGTTGCGGTGTCGTTCATACAGAAGCCCGGCGATAACGGGCCAGAATCTGCCAACGTCAGAAGCGGACGTTGAGAGCGTCGCGGTAACCCGGGCGCCGGGCGAAATCGACGATTCGGCGACTCGGGCGACTTACCCAGCAACCTCGACATCTTTCCGTGGATCGTACGGGCAACACGCGACATCATCAGCAACCATTCACATCCGCCGAAGGCGCAGCGACGCGAGCGAGCGCACAACACCGCCTCCACAAAGTCCTCGACCGCTCTGACCGCTCTGACGTTCGCCCGGATGCGCTGGCGGCATCCCGGCCGCCGACGTGCGACTTTATCGTGGACCGTTCCGATTGGCTCGCCGCCGCGCTCGCGAGATCTCGATCTATCGATCGCGAGATGCCGAGGTATCGCGGCTGGCGCTGACGAAACGCGCGGGCTCGAATATCTCCCCGGCCGGAATATTTCCCGTCCATCCGCGTTTCCCCGTTTGACGACGGGAAGCTTCCTCCGCGCAAGTGTTTTCCGGAAAATCGCCTGCTTGTCTCTTGTTCGCGACGCGAGTGGCGTTACGCGTGAAAATCTCGAATCCGCGATCGCGCGGATCTCTTCGTGTTCTTTTCTTTTTTGCCTCCCACGCGATTGTCAATGTCGAAGAGTCGAATTCCGACCGTGAATGTATCTGACGAGTGCTCGCGCGTAGATGGGAATGTTACGTGCATATTTTGGCGATAACTGAATAATTGGGCGTCGCGACGCCATTTCAGTGTGTCTCCCCCGACAGACGTCCTCTTCGGCCACCATTACTTACTTCTAAGAGCCGTGAATGCGAGATGGTTAGCCAAGGTATGTACTTGCCTTATTTTGTAATTATTTATAAATTATCGAATTTTGCGTAATGTGAATAACCAAAAATAAAGAGATCATTCAGGCTACTGCCGCCTGAAAATTGATAATTAAAAAAATAGTTATGAATTTTTAAAATTGTATTAGAGAGTGTAGTATATTCAGATTGCTGAAGAGAAACTGTTAGAAATATAATTTTAAAAAATGTTACAAGTTTTGAAAGTTATAACAGAGAATGTAACATATTCAAGCTGTTCTGCTTAAACTGATATAGAAACTGATAACGGATAAAAGAATTTGAAAAGTATCTAATTTAAATTTGATTGAATTTAAAAAAAATATTACGATATTACATAATATAAGAATATAATAAAAAAAGTATAGTAATCGCAATATATAATATAGTATATAAATCGCAAAAAATTCCGATTATTGTTAAATAAAAAATTGCGATTTTATATACATAAAAAATTAATGAAATACTAAATCATAGCAATCGGAATATTTCTTTAATTAAGATAGCACAGAACGTGGTATCTAAAGTGGTGTAACACGAAATAATTGGTGACATTTTTGATACTTTGAGAATTCAGTGAAATTTAAGAAGAAATTATGCGTTTGTTGTTTTTTATGAAAAGAATTACGACTTTTCTCACTCCCACATTCGTGCTATTATAATATATTTCTTTCGCATACATTATCAGCGCATTATCTTCCTTTTACATCATCGCGTGTACAATCGTTGCGGTTATAAAAATGCGTTCAATTACGAAACGAGTATAAAATTCAATTGATACAAAATTTTATTGAAAGTTATTCAAAGCACCCGCTTGGGCAATAGCAGCTTCACGAATGAAAAGCGATAGTCATCAGCGGTACAGCTATTTGACTTTGAACATCAATGATTATTGCTGTCAAATTCGTTCATCTCGAATTAACGCGACGAATTACGACATTGCCGTTAGTTCACATAGATAATCTTTCTTATTATTAATGTAATTTTCGTCTGCTTCACTCAATTTAGACCGACAGCGTCATATTCAGTTCACACACAGTTGAAGTACCTACTTCCATGCTATCTTTAATTAATAAAATTTAAGACATTTTAGAAATAAGCTCTTCAACATATAAAATCTCTAGATTCACTTCATTTTGACGTTAGACGTGAAGCAGGCGAAGATTTCAAAATGGAGTAAGTCGCGTCTCACGCACGACAGAAGGGAGTGTTACGTTTGTGAATCGGCGGAAAAGGGACAGAAGGGAAGAGTGCGCTTAAAAAGATTAGACGCTAATTTATCGGGGAATAGAAGATCGATCTTTTTTTTCTTCGCTGAGGAGAGGCCGGGCGCGATTTTCTCTCTAGCGTCTCGCCTTCGGCGTTTGCTTCTTGTTGTGCATACGCTTGCAAATCGGAATGTGCCGCTCCGCGGCGGATTGATTGAACTTCCGGCCGCAGTGCTCACACTGGATGTAATCGCTGGTGTCGCTGGTCGGTGGGGGCGGTAGATCGCTCAAATTCTCACCCGCCGCCAATCGTGCCTGTGTCTCCCTCGCGTAGCGGATCGTGTTGATGAATTCCTCGTGCTTGCGCCGCCAATCCGGCTTCGTTTCCGGCTTCTTCGTCTTCGTCTGAAAACAGAATGAGCGTATGAATATTTTTGTCTTCCTCGGGAGGGAACGAGCTAGCTGGGTATTAATTTTTGCGAAATAAATCCGCCGATCGTATTGTGCTTTGAATTTGATGATATTATTGAGAAATTTATGCATTTTTAATCATTGATTCTTTTCAAAAATATTTCTTGATACTGACCTCTCGCTTGGAGATGCTTTTCTTAACAAAAGGTTCGAGTTCGGTTCCCTTAACCCGGGACAGCACCGGATCGAACTGCTTCCTCTTCTTGGTCGTTGTTTTCGTGCAGATCTCTTCGTGGCGGTCGATTCGATTCGATGCGAAACTACGTCCGCACGTTTTACACTTTACCAGACCCTTCCTGCAATAAATTATTAATTAGTAATGCGATTTTTTTTAGTTACAATAGTATACAATAATTAATCTTTACATCTATTATTTAATCTTTTTGATTGGAGAAATTCGAAATTTTTATTTTTTCCAAACATGTTATAATAGAAATCATATTAAATTCTATGAAAATAACATCATATCGTGTTCCACGATTGTTATTGTTAATCAAAGCAGGATTTTTTTCTCTGGCATATTAGATTTTTCAAAGACAGATAGAAATTTTAAAGGTTACAATTTTGATAATAATTTATATAAACTTTTATTTGACATAAATTATTTCTTTCTAATAAAATATAAAATATAAAATTATTGTGAAAAACTTGCGTGTCGGTAGTTGCATCCTCATTGAAACTTGATGCGTTTGCCAGTTTGCCACTGGAAGAAGGCTTTTCTATACCTTTCCCTTTACTTTTACCTCCTCCTTTTCCTGTTCCTTTTCCTCTTTCATTTTCCGCCATTCTACCTTTCGCACTGGAATCTTGAATTAAGTTAACACTAGAATTCGATGACGAGGTCGGTCGGCCTGATGCACTGGAAGCTGTTTGTTGTTTCTGTAAATAAGCAAATTACGTATATAAATTAAACAAGTATAAATTGCGTAAAAATATATTTCTATACAGAATGTTCATTTCTGTACAGAAATTCTATACAGTGAAAAATATACAATTTTGGTTGAAAAATTCACTTTTGAAATAAAATTTTAGATTACTGAGGTTAACATAATTGCACCTTGTAGTTTCATTTATACAAGAGAGCAACACGAAGTAGGCTATACTTTATAGCTATATATTATACGTTATTATATTCGTAATGATCAATTTCAATAGTGCGAAAGCTAAGAAATAAATTATTTCACACAGCACCGCTTTAACGAAAACAATATAATAAAATGTAACATTCTTATATCGGATTTTAGCAAAAGAAAAAATCGCTCTTACATCGTTATATTTCTTCATCGACGATTTTTTCAATGGCATTGCGTCATCTTCTTTCGATGGTCGATCGTCGAAATCCATCGTGAACGCGTCGGATTTTCTTGTCGTAAATTCGCTCGGCGAACCGTTTTGGAGAGCGCCGTCGGTTGTGTCGACCGCTCCGGCTGTTGTCATTTTACTTCCGGTTGAATCCATGCCTTTTGCAACTGTTGATCTTTTTGAAGGCTTTGCTTCTTGATTTCTCAAGTCTGTACGCTGAAGGAATAAATCATTAATGCTTATTTTTACTAATGTAGATTAATTTTAAGTTACTTTTTATTCTTTTTTAATTCTTAGAACTGAAAAAGAAGATAAAAAATAAGTTAAATGGAAACATTTTAAATATTTTACAAGGTTTCAATACTAATATGGTATGCTAATCTATAGAAAAATTTGACATAATATCTATATAACGTATGATGTGATCAAAAATTGTTTTATCATAATAGATAGAAAATAAAATAAATAAACGAAAAGAAAGGAATAAAGTAAAGTTGTGAAGTTATTACAAGTTTACAGTGTTTACTATTTCTAGTTTACAGTGATTTAATACAATTTTTCAGTCGTACTTACCCTAGCGGCAACCTCAGGACTTTTCGAGGGGGACGAAGGATTGCTTCCTTTTGTCGTTCGCGCGTTCGTTTCGCGCTGCTTTATCGCAGCCGAATCGGGGCTCGGGCTCTTGGTGATCCTGGATACACAGGATCTAATTTTAATCGCTCTTGCGGGATCGGCGCCGAGAAATACGTTTCTCGCTGCATTGGTCGCGGGACTTGATTTCTTCGCGTCGACACCGTCTCGCGAAGCCGAACGCCGATTTGCAATCGCTGACCTCGACTCTTCCACAGTGATTAATTTATTTCGTTCGTTTTCGATCGATTTTCGAATATCTTCGATGGACCGCAGCGGTTTCACGAGCGTTTCCTCCGATCTCATCGATTTTCTCGTAATGTCGAGATGGAAATCTTTAGATCTTACGTTTGAGACTGCTTCGTCTTTACGAAATCTGAAATTTACGAAGGGACAATTCTCATCCTTTCGCGCTTTTATGCGATTTGATTTTAGCCATTCCTCTTGAATCTCTTTCTCTGAATCAGATTCAAACAATCGCCGCTTGCACGTCGGCGATCGAATTTTCGTTGTTCTCTGCTTGCTTTCGATGAAGCTTTCGACTTTCATTGGTCTTTTAAAGGAACGAGTTTTCTTTTGGTGAATCCTCAAATCACTTTTATACGCGGCGTTTTTAGCTTTCAGATCCTTGCCGATTGGAGATTTTAGCATCGATCTCAAAATCGTATGATCCGTTACTTCGCGAGAAGGAATTGTTGTTCCTTCTGGGACAATCGATTGTTTAGAAGCTTCCGTTTGGATGTCTATCGTTTGTAGGGAGATCTCTGGAGATGCCCGCAAGTTCGTCGGACTTGAACGTTCAAATTCCGCACCTATGGAATCGAATCGTCTCAACGCCGACTCCACGGAGTCCATTCTTTCGAGATTTTTTTCATACTTGTTCTCGCGTAGCACCTTCGTAAATTCTTCCACGCTATCTTCCGACTCTTCGGTCTTACATTTTACTTTTATTTTATCGAACGATTCTGCCAGTCTTTTCGCGACTAACACACTCTCGTATTTGCGATCTTTGACGGCCGAAGATTTAGGTGTAGAGCTTTGATCCGCCTTTGACACGATACTCCGGGATAAGAAAATTTTCGGAGTGTAGGCGTCGCGAGAAATTTCTGCCGTTTTTCGTAAGAGGCGTGGTGAAACCCTAAACTTTACGTCATGCCGCCTGCCACAGTCTCTCGTCGGAGAAATTGTTTTCTTTGAAGTACTCGACTTCATCGGCTTCTGCGTCGTTTCGCGCAAGAAGACCTTCCTGTTTGCGATACGATCGGCGGAGTTTGGGCGAGCGATCTTGCGCTGATCCTTGATCTTTTCATCCAAAGCGGTTTCAACTATCGTTTGACACTTTACGTCGATCCTCGCGTCAACCTCATCTACTCCTATATCTTTATTCTTATCTCCCTCTCTTCCTCGACTGTATTCATCGTCCGTCGATAAGTTTCTGTCCTTCGCAGCATCCTGCACCAGTAGCGTGGACCGCAAGCTTCGCGGTTGATCGAATTTTGTGCATGCTCCTTTGGTTCTTTCCGCGAAGTTATATAAAATCGGCGAAGCTGTGTTTTTGGGAGATATTGCTCTCGGATTGCCAGTCCTACTTTTCGCAGAACGAGTCCACATCTGATTTGGAGACCGAGAACTCGCGCGCTGTCGATCTTCGTACTTCATGGATTGAGTCGCGTTATGTTTAGCTTGATTTCTCGCGGATTGTTTCTGTGTTTGGAAAAACATTCTATTTTCTTCTCTTCCTCCTCGAGTTACGAGAGAACTTTCACTGGCGGGGCTAAATTTACTGATGACACTTTCCTCGCCCTCTTGATCGGATCTTTTTTTGAAGGGACCTCCCTTAAAAGCGCTTGATTCCAAAGTGGACTCGCTTTGTCTGCGCATTTTGTGAACTGGATAGGTGATCGAGGTTTTGAATTTCGCTCTACTGCCGGGCGATTTCGCGTACGCTCCATCAAATTGTCGCTTCGATATTGGGCTCGACGCTTTTTGCAGTTTGTCGCGTTCAATACGATGATCCGTCATAGTAATCTCTTGAATGTCCATGTCAACTTCTGTCGGAGTAATAGTTTTACGAGAGAATTCCGGTGTAGCTCTCTTCCTGTCCTCGATAGACGGCGATCTCGTTGTTTGGAGAAGCGGCGATGTTTTACGTCGATTTTTCGATTGATTACCTCTCGCGGCGATTCGTGCATTCACCTCCGTAATGTTGCGTTTCGAGGGCGATTGACGAGTCGCGCGTTGCTTTCCGTTTTGGGATTTCATGAATTTACGTACGAGCCCTGTTGATTGAAAAATATTATCGAGTTCCAAACCGTACTTGAGGTTTACAATCGAGCTGGCCGACGTCGCGGAGGTCTCCGAGATTCTCGATGATCTGCGGGCTTCTGTAATATTCTTGGAGAATTCATTTTTACCCGAAACTCTCTTCACTTCGTGTCTAGTAGGAGGACTTGGAGTATATCTATATTTTGTAGAGATGACCTTTCTATCAATCGGAGATTTTACAGATCGTCTGTAGGAAGTATCTGAAATATAATCGCGCTGTTTTAACACATTTTTCGTGGAATCTGTTCTTCTTGTGTGTCTTGATCTTGGTTCAATCAACATTGTCGTGGCAGATCTTTCAGATTCTTTGCAGAAAAATTGCGGACTCGTCGAGCGTTTGTCGCGCGTAATTCCAGATAATTTAAATCCATCATTTTTCCGATCGACGCGCCTAGCGATTGCAGATCGTTGCTCGGTTTTTCCATTAAATAATGGAGATGAGCTTCGCTTCGTCAATATTTTTCGATCATAAGGCGATGATTTAGGTTCACAAATTTTGCGACCAGTGCTCATGGTTGTGCCAGATCGTCCAAGTGAATTGTAAAAAAATCGCGGTCTTGTGTTTCGTTTGCTCCATTCGGACGATTTGGATTCGATGGTTTCTCGATCGGTACTCATAGCTGTTTCGGATCGTTTGAATTCACGATATCGCGGACTTGTGCTTTGTCTTGATAAAATTCCTCTATCACTCCATATCGATGATTTGGACTCACTTGTTCTGCGAGATTGTTCAGACTCGCTGAAAAAGAATGGCGGGCTTGCGCCTCGCCTTGTTAGTGTTTCTCGATCTTGTGACGGTGATTTAGATCCGCTAGTTGCACGATCGATACTCATAGTCGTGGCAGATCGTTCGGATTCTTTGCAGAAAAATTGCGGACTGGTGCTTCGTCTTTTTAATATTTTGTCTTCGTACAGTGACGATTTTACTGGAGAAGTCTGTCGATTGAGACCTGTATTTGTTTGGATTTTTTTCTGCTCTATATCAGTCATATCTCGTTTCGTTAATATTCCCTTGCTCAACTCGGATGATTTGGATCCGACAATTTCACGATCGATACTCATAGCTGTTTCGAATTGTTTTGGTTTATGGAGAAAATATTGCATACTCGTACTTTGTTTTGATGATACGTCACTCCATATTGGTGACTTACTTGTTCTGCGAGCTTGTTTGGATTCACTGAGAAAGAATGGCGAACTTGCGCCGCGCTTCGTCATTATTTCTCGATCATATGACGGCGATTTAGATTCGCTAGTTGCACGATCGATGCTCATAGTCGTGGCAGATCGTTCGGACTCTTTGCAGAAGAATTGCGGACTGGTACTTCGCTTTTTTAATTTTTTGTCTTCATATAGTGGTGATTTAAATCGGGAAGATTGTCGATCGATATTTGTACTTGTTCGAACTTTCTTTTGTTCGAAATCGGTCATATCTCGCTTTGTTAATATTCCTTTGCTCCAATCAGGCGCTCTGAATCCAACAGTTTCTTGATTGAGAAAGAACGGACTTACGGGTCGCTTCGTTACTATTTCTCGATCATGTGATGGCGATTTAGATTCGCTAGTTGCACGATCGATGCTCATAGTCGTGGCAGATCGTTCGGACTCTTTGCAGAAGAATTGTGGACTGGTGCTTCGTTTTTTTAATAATTCGTCTTCATATAGTGACGATTTAAATGGAGAAGATTGTCTATCGATATTTATACTTGCTCCGATTTTCTTTTGTTCAAAATCGGTCATACCTCGCTTTGTTAATATTCCTTTGTTCCATTCGGACGCTTTGGATCCGACAGTTTCTCGATCGGACTTGTTGAGAAAGAATCGCGGACTTGCGCCTCGCTTCGTTATTATTTCTCGATCGTATGACGGCGATTTAGATTCGCTAGTTGCACGATCAATGCTCATAGTCGTGGCAGATCGTTCGGATTCTTTGCAGAAAAATTGCGGACTGGTGCTTCGCCTTTTTAATATATTGTCTTCATATTGTGACGATTTAAATGGTGGAGATTGTCGATCGAAACTCGTACTTGTTTGAACTTTCTTCTGTTTGAAATCGGTCATATCTCGCTTTGTTAATATTCCTTTGCTCCACGCTTTAGATCCGGTAGTTTCTCGATCAGAGCTCATAGCTGTTTCAGATCGTTTGGAATCATAATGAAAATATTGTGGACTCGTGCTTGGTTTTGACAAAATTCCTGTATCACCCCATATCGGTGATTTAGATTCACTCGTCCGGCGAGACTGTTCGTATTCATTGAGAAAGAATCGCGGACTTCTGTTTCGTTTTGTTAACATTTCTCGATGAAATAATGGTGATCCAGACGAACCGGACTTTCGATCGATGCTCATAGTCGTAGCAGATCTTTCGGATTCTCTGCAAAAGAACTGCGGGCTCGCGCTACGTCTTACGATCAATTTCCCATCGGACGTCAATGACTTAAATTCATTATTCCGAGGATAAAATTTTGAAGTGGTTTCCGTCTTTATAGCTTCTCTTGTCGAGAAGCTTCGCGGATTCGTGCGTTGGCTGAGCATCTCGGTATCCAAACTTTTTGCATTTTCGAGAATCCTTTGACTGCGCTCTGAGATGCGGCTACTTTCGCTTCTCGTGCTAGTTGGAGAAGTTCCGGCGCTCCTTAGTCTGAGAACGCATAGTCGAGAAAGCAAATGTAGAACGACGATTTTGAAGCGGGATCGCTAAGAGAGGCGTGCTTTTTCTTAGCAGTCGGCCCTATTTTCGGCCCAGCGCCCAAGCTAATTAGCGCTAGTTGTTTTTTTTTGTAGTGGACACGTTGCGCTAGTTATAGTTTTCTCGCAGCCCGGTGTTAAATCTGCCTCGGGTGAATTGCGGTTAAATGCGACGATGATATAAATTAAGCTTGAATGGTTTCTTCAGATCCTAGCAGAGGCACTCTTGCCCGTACTCAGATTAATCAAATTAATTACTCTTCTCCGAATGCTCATTTATTCAATATTTACGATTCTGCCAAATTAGTTATTCACCGTCCGTCCTTTTTTTAATATTCGCTCTAGTTTACGGCGATGAGGCGGGGGTTAATAAACACTTATTAGAACAGAAACGATCAAACACATATTATATTCTTCCTTTTTCCTTTCAAATTCTTTACAATGGACATTGTTAACGCGGTATATTTGTAATAGTCGAGGTAGCGATTGCAACTACGTGACATGTAAATTAATTCTGGCAAGCAGCGGCGTATTGTTAGCGATTTGTCGATCATCGAGATTCGCAATTATTTGCACAGCTACATAAATGATAGACTTAATTTCTAAACTCGAGAATGTGTCGTACGTCAAACTCTGATATCTTTGTCTTCTTTACTATATTCTACTCTACTTACAATTTTAATGTGAGAAATGTTCTTACCTGGAATTCGATTTTGTCGTTTGTTCCGGCCGCTTTCTTATCACCGTGCTGGACTGTTTCGGCACGTTACCTCTTTTCGCGTTCGTGTTCTTGAATCGTTCGAGTCGCTCTTCCGCCTGGGACAATTTCTTCGTGACGTTCCTCTTCGAGAGCTTGTCGGGCACATCTGTCATGAGATATTCCGGAAACTGTTCGCTGTCCAAATCATTCCTCACGCGATGCTTCAGAGTTTCGTCGAACCCCATCAGATGGATCTTTGCCATCATACGATTTCTCTCTATCGTATCCTGATCGAACGCTTCTTCTTGCTGCGTACAAAATATTTACAAATTAAAAAAATAACAATATTCATCAAACATGTTTAGTAAAATAGCGTTTGCGAACGAAATTTTATCTATTTCAAAAGAATATTTTTTCTCCAGTGATACTAATTTCAGTTTTATTATTTTAGATATACGATTAAATTGTATGTATCTTACAAGAGATGCAATATAAAATTAAAAATTAAACATCTTGCGCGCAACCAACCTCATTGTCAATTTCGTGACGATGATATCCATTGGCGAACGTGGCGACGCGATTCTCGACGCCATACTCGTCCTCGTCATCGTGTCGACGTACGGACGGTCCGAATGAGTCGCGAATGATCTCCTCGTGGTAAGAAACGACGGGTTTGCCCCCGTTAACGTTGCTGTTGACATCCGCGCGCGTCACGCGTTTCACGGACTGTCGATTCACCGTCACATTACCGTTCCTCTGCGGCGCCACGCCGTTCGCTTGCTTTCGCAGCTTGTTCTCGAGTGGTTCCAGCGGGTAGCTCCTGTCGATTCCCTTCACGGTAGTTTGTCGCCTTTCGTCGAACATTTGCCTCACCTGCATGACAATTAACGCTCGAATGAGATTTTCAAACGTTCGCGAGACAGTCTAAATTTGCAACTCGCTAAAATTCCATTCTCCGCGCGAAAAGAATAAAATAAAAAAAAAATAGCGTTTGTACTTTTGAAATCGCTTCGAAGCGGCAGAGTTTAGTCAAGGCGATTTCCACTTACTTTGCCGCCTTGCGAGGTCGAGGTCGAATGGGATGATGACGACGACGTTGTGGTCGTCGTGGTTCTGACCGCGGTGGAACCGTGATGCGAGCCGTTGGAGCCGGCACTACCCCGCTGCACCACCTGGTAGGCTCTCTGTTGCTGCTGGTCGTACAGCTGCAGCAGCTTCTGCTCCTTCTCCTGCAGCTGCTTCTGCTGGAAGCGTGCCTGCGACACGGGATAATTCGCTTTGAATATCGGCGTGTCGCCACGCGGAAATGCGGGCCGACGTTGCCCGCGGTCGGGACGTCGGCTCGCATGCGAGAGGTGCATGGTATCGCGGCAGGCCCTACTGCAGGCTATAGAAACGACGATGCACATGCAGGCACCGGCGCTTGCCTCATCGATTCACCTCTAACCTACATGCGAGGGGGGTTAGTAAACTCGTTATTATGCTAAAGCAGGGGATTGTTCGTCTCTTAACTCAGCGCCGCTCGACGCCTCGGCCCTTTCGCGCCCGAGGCATATTATTAGAGGTATTACTCTCGATTGCGGAATTATGAGTGAACTCGCGCGATTATGCGGCCGCGATGTCGAAGATGATAAGGTCCCAATTGAATTTATAAGAGCTGACGAAAAGAGTATCGCGCTGCTATTCTGTAAATTGGACTTTTTAAATAGTTATATTAAATAATTATACGATTCAATTATAATCGTATATTGGAGAAAGGAAGATTTTCCTCCAATACTGTACATTAAAAAATAATTAATTTAATAGTACATCGCTTAATTGAAACACTCGTTTTCATGGAGTATAATAAAGAAATAAATTAAGATAGAGCCAATATATTCCTCTCAGAATTACAATTCCGTCGTTTCTTTTGATAATTAAATTCATTATTAACTTTTTACGACGTATGTTTTGTAATAATTGGAATTTTGTACAACCGCTTTGGGAACGATGGAGCAAAGATCAACTGCGGTTTAATAATCATGTAGCAACTCCTAATTGCATATCCCTTCGATGATTGCATCGGCAATCAGCCGCGCCACTAATTGATTCATTCCTAATGAACCCGCCATATTGAACACTTTGCCTCTGTACACCGTTACAAGCGTAAACTCGAGATTCAGCGAGAAGATTATTGATAATGATAATGCAGCGTTAATTGGTTACGTTCATATATGAGTTAATAGATGGTAGGAAATTTTTAAACGTACATAAATTGCATTAAGACGATGTTGAGTTTTAGACAATTATTACATTATATGCAATATTATATATAATATTTATTAAGATGTTAGATTAATTCAGCATTATAAAGTGAAAGTATTTTCACTTGTAAAGTATTTTCTTTAATGTAGAAAACAAATTTAACAGCCCCACAGATTTAAATTACACGTTATTGATTGTGTAGAGAATATTCATTATTTCTTCCAATCAGCAAATATCCATAATGCGTTGCCATTACATTAGCAAACGGTAATATATGTCCGTGAGATTTTAGTGATCAATATGCACAGTATACATGATAGCAATATTTTCACAGCGTTCTAATTAAATATAAAGCAATTTGATAATGTTTCATCCGTTAATAGCTGACAGTTTGGACATAAAGAAATAAAAAATAAATAAAAGACGAACAAGAAGGTGAAACTTAAAAATGATAAGTGCTTAGTGCAAGTTACTAGTTGGAAATAAATCAATAAACGATACGTGAAGTAGCGCTTCAAGCCTCTGTTTTATATATATGTATATTACGCGATATAAACGCGCTCGAGCGGTTTTTAAAGGAAGGATATACCCGTGGATCGGGTGTCGATTTAAATCGCGTGGGCACCGCGTAGACTCGAGATTCGAGAAGTCGACGACTTCGACATACATGACCGTATATAGAATAAGTAACGTTCCCGTTTCTCCCGTGTGCCTCGCTTCGCAGTTTCTCCTTTTCCAACTTCAGGATACCGTCTTACGAAACGCTTGACGTTGACCTGCTTTGACGATACCATCACCTACTTATCTCTTCGTCTATGTTAAATGATATTTTTGTACATATACGGTATTCATTGATTAAAGTCGAATAGAAAACGATTAGAATATATCAGATACTCTAATTAGAATATAACAGATTTGATTTTTAGACCGCGAATTTTGAATTTTATTTTTATACTCTCAGATTTTGGTATATCTTGTAACACATTAATTTTATTTTTGAAATATGTATTGAGTTTTCAAGACTAGTACCATAGTTTCCAAATTAGGAAACGTGGAGTCGTATTCCTGAGCTGCCCACGACGTTTTCATATCCATGGAGACTCCTGGGCGAGCGCCCAGCTGTTGCGACCGGATATGCATTTCTTTTCGGTTTCTCAATTCTTCTGGACGTCGTTGGCCTTGTGTTTGCCTTGAAAGATCCTAACACAGATTCTTTCACATTGAAAACTTGTTTATCCACCCACAAATCATCGATCACTATCGATTTTTCTTTTTAGCACTCAAAGATAGTCATTTCAATTTTTTTTCAAACAGTTCATAGATTCATAGTCTGTTTAGAGTCTGTTGTGTGTATGGCTCGCAATTCACATTTCCAATTCATATTTTTTAAACTCGTACTTCTGATCGTTCGTTATCGATTAGGAGCGTTTTCTAAATATTTTAGAAAGAAGATTTGGAAATGTAGACAACATAATTACGTTTTGCACATACGCGACGTCTGGGTTTTTAGATCTAACATAGAATTTCTAAAAAAAGAAGAAGTATGAAAGAGAAGTTTGCTAAAGAGTAGTAGTCACACGAGCCTAGTTATACTGACGATAAGTAGAGGTTGCAATATCAAGTTACGATATGTCAAGTTCACAACCTCTTCTCCTTCAACTGCGTGAAAGAGAGAACTTACGTGCTCGGGGCAAGTTTAAACATTATTAAGGAGTGCCGTATTAAGTTTGCTTATCGATATTGAAAAAATTCGCGTGTAATGAAAATGTTCTCCCGATACTATCTTTGAAACGTCTTTATAAATAATTTTCTCGCGTATATATTAACACCTTTCGCGTCGATATTTTTTAAATTATTTTATAAATGCTATGCAGTAGGTGCATCTGCCCCGTAATGCAATTTATCTACTCCGCGTGTAAATTATATTTCCAAATTTAACTTTTTATACATAACGACAATCTATGATTTATTATCATAGAAATTTAATTATCTTCGAGTTTTGCTCATAGTCTTATTACAAAATGTCTCGATCAGGGCAATCTTTGTTAAATTGATGAAATTTTGCAAAGGACAAATATAAAAATAATTTTAGAGTATACACACTGAAAAAAATTCAAATTAAAAACGGACGAATTAGGAAATCCAAATATTCTGGTTTGTATAATAGAAATTTTGGTTCGTATAATAGAACTCACTACTTTACAACTTATAATAATCAGAATTCCTATTATAATAACCATAATATTTGATCAATACAAAATTTTCTCTGATTCGTCCGTTTTTAACTAGAATTTTTTCTCAGTGTTTTTGTGGAAAACATCGATGTTTTGAACGTTTTCACATATTAAAATTATTAATTTTTAATATGATTAATTATTGATATTTGAGTACTTTTTTGCAAAACATCGCACACTGTGATAGTTGACATAATAATTTCCGAGGTTTATTGAAATATATGTTCGTAATTTTATTGACAAAACTATGGAGGGCAAACTTCGTTAAATCGATACGGTTGCGGTAATGAGTGGGCATAAGCAAAGACGACCATGCCGGTTTTCAGAAAGTGATTCAATTTCATTTTAGAGTAGATACTATTTTTTTTGCAAAAGATAATGCGCGCGGCGTAACGTCACGGCGATACGCGTACCGTTCTCCACGTAAAATCGCTCGATCTGACGTTCATGCAAATTTGCACGCGCGCAAAACACGACAGCGTACACGTCTAATGTCAGCGCCAACCGGCGAAACGCATGTTTGTACGTATCGCCGCGAGCTCGCGAGTCCGAGCGCACAGTCGAACGTTTTCACAGACGATTGCGCGGTTAATCGCGAAATGATTAATCTCGCGAAAGTTACCGGAATACGATTAGCCGGGAACGAACGGTTTAATAATCGGCCGCGACGCGCACATTGCAATGCCGATAGGACTGCGGCACTGTAAGTGTTACCATCACAACAGTGTTGTTGCAAACTCCGGCGTGCTGACATCGCGAGGCAGCGCGCATGTCCGTCTAAGCTATCCACCCTTTACGACCGGTGGATGATAGCCGCCGCTACCCGTTGGGCGGACGATCGAAAAGGCTCGTACACGTGACTGAGTCCCAAGTGTCGATTTACATCGATTCGCTTCAATAGTTTAACTCTCTTTCCGCTCCTACCTTCGCCGACAGTGGCGTAATCGAGCAAAGCGACTAGACGAATAGAATCACAGATATACAAGCGGATTTATGAACATGCAGGGTATAAGCCACGTAGAGCGTGACGTGATCATTACACTAATGCGATATCGACTACTTTTAAGGAGAGATTGTATGATATGTTTTTGGTAATTTATATACAAATGGTTTCTTCAAGTAAAATGATAAATTTCTTTAATGAATCATGTTCATTTTATTTTCGCAAATTTTTATTAATTTGCAATATCTCCAAATGTTATCATTTAAAATATTTAATTGAAATAATTCTCTTCAGCTCTCTTTTGTCCTCTTTTTTAGAGAATAATTGTATAAAAAACAATCTCTGTTTTCTATCATTAAAACGTTTCGTGTATCTTGAAAAAGCAACTTTATTTTTTCAAATTAGTGTAGCGGCAATAAAGTTAGTTCGTCACGGCAAATTACAGTCTTTACAGTCGGGGTAAGTTTATTCGCGATGTGTAAATCGCGCTCGCAAAGAACTCGAGACTACCCCTATCGATGTTACTTGGAAATTTCAACGAAGTACAAAGTTCAAGGTTGGAAAAGAGTAATGGAAGTGATCTTAGGAATTGATATAAACGAGTCGTATGTTTGGCAGTTGGTTTATCAAGATTTATTACTTCCTTGTCGCTTTCATAGACCTGGCTTGCCGACGCGAAAAATTGGTCGTTTGGACGAGTTAATGTCAATTTGCGTCAATAAGGTGAACATTATCGCAACTGCGTCTCGCGCTGAGCGATGAGGCTGTTTGCCAAAATAAAAATCTAATTTACTAAAAATTTATCGTATTCATTTCTCAATCTCAAACGTATTTTACTTTTCACGCAGTATAGTAATTGAGATTAATTTTTCTCACGTTTATGTGGAAAGTGTTGACTGGAGCCATGTTGTCGAACAATTTTTGTAAATCGTGTCCTATTTTGATTTTAATAGCTTGTACGCTTCGTCAGGAATAGGTTTCTAGGAAAAATCGTTGTAATGCTTCCCGAGAAGCAGCCCGTTCGCGTGCCGCCTATCAAGTTTGCAATGTATTGCTGCGTCATATTACTGCAAATAAAAGGAAGAAAAAAGAATTGCCCCGTTTCGTGTCACCTTTGATTTCTTCACTGAGCTCTGCTTTTCGCGTAGAATTACGTTTACGCTGTGGAACGCAGCCGCGAAAATTAGTTGCCTTTCGCGAGAGAAAAACACGCTTCCCTTTTAAAAGTATCAATACGCTTAGCTTGCAAAAGAATATACAATGAAAACATAATTCTTTTGAGAGAAGATAAATGGTGAGCCATTTCTCAACAACGTCGGCTGCAAACGAATTTAGATCGAGATAATCATTTCATTGCAAATGAAAGAAATGCTTATCTTATCTTCGTAATAGTATTGTTAACCTTCATACACGACAAAATTTTTGTAGTTGCTTGTCATATAATATTTCTTTTATTGTAATTTATTTTTAAAAATATAGATTGTCGACAGTCAAAATACGACTTTTTACGATTGTAATTTAAATAACTATGAAATCATGTATAATTTCTGTAGATTGTACTACTCCGCAATTAAAATTCAATAACGAAATCTCTTTCGCTTTCAAGCCTCTTTTCCCGTTACTTCGTAAATGCATTGTCAACGCGCGACAGAATACGGCCAAGTGATTTCCATATACATATCCGATTGCCGTTTGATGTACGAGACTACATAGTCGTCATTTGGGAATTATCTATTTATGCGTTTGTACCTCGAATGACCTGTCCTACTCGAAATATCGATCCCACGAGTTGCCTGCTGCTGAACGTCGCGTTTGAAAACGAGGTTACGAAAAATACAAGATTTGTTGTTTGCCAAATGAAAAGGGACAAGAAGGGGACTGTGGAAATTCTGGGCGCAGGTAGTAATACTTGCGATTACGGCGCTCGGCAGACCGAGAACTAATCATTTCGAACGACCGACGATGCTCTCGAGGAACCTTGAACTTTGCATTTCGTCGAAGACGAATCGAATTTTCGCGTGCGACCATGCGAGCTTTTTATACTTCCTCATATTGTATCGGCGGGACACTTCCTCGAAACGATATTCAATGCTGGCATAAGTACGAAATTAACTTTCCTTATAAACATGAAACGTGGATCGCAGTCATCGCGATTTCGTCGAAAGATAGATATATATCTTTTTGCGGGCTTGCAGCTCTGCTATCGGGACACGAATCTAATTTCTACGTCCAAGTGCTGCGTCGGTTCCGATTCTCGGCTCTAGAAATGCGCTGCTTGCGGCAACGAAAGTTAAACGTTAACGAGCGAGATGGAAAGAAAGACGTGGCGGCAACTTCGAGATTACGACGGCGCATCTCGTTGTCTTTCGCAGATCGTGCACGTGTCCCGATAACGAAACCTGCCCATAATTACTTTGCTTAACTGGGCATGCACCTCGCGAAATTACAATTACAAATCGGCGGCGAGCGAAGCTGCATCGCACCAGCACCTCATCAATTATTTATGAGCCAACGCCGTTGCCGTTCTCGCCGGTCCTCCTTGCTCCGAATCCACATTTCAGATTTATCCGAGGGAGCTTCGCTTTCCGTGCCACACGCACCGCTCCGTCTTGCGTGCCGGTGCGTACACGCATGTCGCATGCGATGTTAGAATTGTGCCGTTTGAAGATTTTGATAAAAAATTGTTTTCCTATGTTTAACTCTATTACGCCGGCCGTAACGAATATTTTTCTTTCGTAATTTTTTTAACAAGGGGGAATTTGTAATGTAAAAGATTACGGTCCGATAAAATTCTGGAACACGTTACAGACGTACATCATCGTCCTACGATGTCTAAAAATGGGCTAACACATCAATTACTTCGCGGTCTAATTAGTCCGAAGAATAAAATAATTTTCTAGAAACGATTTTCAGTGATGGTCGTATCTGAATCGTTTAGTTTAAAATTAGAAGTTCGTATTCTCTTTTGCAGTGTTTAATCATTCTAATGAATTCCGATTCTCTCCTTAGACACAGCCTATTGTAATGATACTAGATAATAAAAAATAATACCTACGATAGTAAAAAATATTTAGGAAATGAAGTATTAACGAGTGCATAATATAATCGCGTATAATCACGACCGAGCTGGATACTCCAAGCGATAATGACGTAATGCATTCATGTTCGCTCGAGATCTTTTTTTTTCGATTCAGCCTTCCTTCGATGCAGGAAGGCCAAGCGTGGGCACCGCGAAATATGTGCGTCGTTCACTCGGCTATTTAATCGTTTTTGCGCGTTAATGTCAAGAGTTACCCAAAGACGAACTATACATTGCGTATAATGCATTCCACATTATAGCTCTGCTTGCATTAATGTTTTTAATTTTTCTTGGAAATCGCATGTATCCACTTCCTCTCGTGCCTTATACAAAATTCAAAATAGTGTAGCAACTTCCACGAAGTAGGTATAGTGATTTCAATCGCGCAAAATTTGTTCTAAATTTTATCGTTGGATAAATTTATTAGTTCGATCTGATAAATTAATTTGATTAAATAAATCTGTTTTTTCTTCGATGCGAGATCGTTGATTCTTGTCGTGTGTTATTTTTATTTCAACATGGTGTAAATATTTTTAATATCATACAATAATTAATAGCATTTTTATGTAAAGTAGTTAATTTTAATAATAAATTCATCTCAATTTACGTAATTGAGTAATGTGTAATGATATTCGTGAATTTGGTGTATCAATAAAATATATCGGATGGTAATAATATACAATTTAAATCTTTGGTAGATTCAGGCATTACTGTTTTTGATTCAGATTTAATTAATAATCTTTTCATCAAAAGATAATTGCACGCGATCGTTTGGTAAATAAGCATCAAGACGATTTTGCATGAAAGATTGATATGCAGAAAGGATTCGTTATGTTAATGTAAAAATCGACACGCTAAAATAGAAAAGACGAAATTGGCTACTTAAATTACTTAATACGATGATTTCCGTTTGATTTCTCATCTTCAAGACAAATGCAGCATAGAATAGTTTTGTCAGGAGTATTATTATAATTAATAACCGGGGTATAAAAATGATAAATGTGCGTAGAAAGAATCATTGAGAATTGAAGTTGACTGTCGCTTTGAACTTCATTCTTTGAAACTATTTTCAGAGAATGTTTTTTAGATATGGTCGTTGAATTAAACATACGCAAGTTTATATTTGGAGCTACTTGGACAATGTAAAATCGATTTTAGATTACTTATAAATTATGACAGTACCTGCAACCTAGTACTATAATATTATGTATAACTAGCAGCTATAAAAATTGCATCGTTGAATGATTTTGGAGCCCATTTTAGACCCCACAATCAATAGATTCCGCAAGAAATGCTATACATAGATAACATAGATCGTACAAAAAAATATTCGTAAAATTAGAATTTTTTATATAAAGATAAATATTTTTTTATCCGTTTCTGAATAGCTGTGAAAATTCTTTTTTTAAGATATATAGTTTGCAGAAAATAATGCGTCTGAGAAGTCTGTCGCATGACGCATCATGCAAAGGAAGTGACGTCACAGTATTATGGTTACGAGTCCCTCAATGGTCGGTCATGGTTGACAAATCAAGCGTTCATTTTTTTACTCCCTTCAAGTCTCACCATTCTTCTTTCGCTTTACCGTAGGCCTATCTTTTGTCGGGAATTGCCCTAGAGGTGTGTCGTACGAGAGATTAAAGTCCGCTATTAAAGTTCGTATGCAGAGCGTTTTCTAATACGTGGGCACGATTTCGAAAGTAAACTTAGCATGTAGAAATAAAAATAAAGGAGGTATTCATATAAATATTTATTCTATTGGATTTCGCTTACGAGTTATACGTTTATTTTTGCGTTGTGATAATTGTGTGTGTGTATTTTATAAGAAATATGTGAAATAACAATAATAAATCAATTATTTAGAATCTCTTCTATAATTTTTAAGTGCATCAATTTTTTATCAATTTTTTTATGCCAATATACTAGGAAACACACTGTGTAGAAAAGTAGGCGGAAGAGAGATCTGTGCTTCATATTATTATAAATATCAATTCTTTATCAGATTTGGATATATCGATACGTGGGTCGATCGTTACACGCGCGTTGCCTGAACAAGATGCCATATATGCGTTCGGTACAGAAACGATACGTGGGCCAAAAGAACACGCGTCAAAACTGCCTTAACCGGTCTACCTTAACCAGAAAGTATTTCGATATTACAAGTGACAAAGAGAGAAAGGGAGAAAGAGAAAAAGAATTACAGAGCGACGTAACAATCGACGTACAGTTTATTACATTCTCGCAAAAAAAGATTCTAATCAAGAACGCGTTTCTACTTTATGTAACATTGTAGATGCACGCGATTCATTTTACGGACATCATGATTAATATCCTGACGTAATGAAGCGTCACAATCGAGGATAAATTTTAGATAAACTCCCATATCCATATCGGCGAAAGAAATTATTAATAACGCATTCAATAATAATTATTATATTATATCATTATAATTGTAACAATTATTCATTAAACTTTTAGACATAGACAAATGCATATTATTTATAAACAAAATAAGGAATACTTGCTTCACAATTTAATTGGCAACTCAAACTTTATTTAGATCCCATCATTTTTGTTCTTATTTAATATTATTGCAATTAAAAAATTTATAATGAAACGAAATTTTAGTTCATCAAATCATTACTGCTTTATACAATATTTTATATTTTATTATTAATTATATGCAAAATTATGTACGAGCAACATTTAAAGACGCCACTGTTGAAAGTTAAACGATACATTTGTTTTTAAATAAACCTATTAATTTGTCTGCCGATGGAAACTTATCTTTTTTAATGCTGCCATTTTTTAAAGTGACAAAATTGATTACTTTACCTGCAGCATCTCGAGACGCGACGACGCCTGTGGTGCTGCCATATTTCAGCTGTCTATTGCTTGCGATGCTCTCGTTCTGTAAACATAACAAAAGTTTTGTCATTTCTGAAACAAGAAACAGATATTTATTGACATGAATTTCAGCACATGCATATTTCACATATAATGACTGACGATCTAAATCTTCTTATTTTGATTTTAACAAAAAAATTTGTACCATGGTTTTTTAAGAAAACGGTTTCGATACGTCAACTCTGATAAATCTCTATTAAATTTTTAAATATAGTTTATATTATATAACATGTTACAATTTTAAAGTGAACGAATTAACGTTTAGAAATTATTAATTTATTATTGTCAATGCTAATTGAATATGAATTAAAGATAGTATTTCCGTTTTATAATTTATAAATTACAGCTTTTACATTTAAATATAATTATTTAAAGACGAATAAAAAAAGAGCAATTTGAATTTAGAGTTATCGCAAGAGATGATCATGCCAAATTCACACGCAACAAAAAATTTCTTTTTAGATTTATAAAATTATAGATAAATTATACACACCATTTGACTAATTCGTAACTTAAATATAACATTAATTTGGAATGAACAAATTGTATCAATTTCTCACGCGATTACGAACTGCTTTCTAATTCATTAAATTGAGACGTGCTTGCGGAATATCCCGATAAAGGTAGTAGTGTGGCGTCATAAATACTTAGACAAATGTTGCGTATCTGTAATTCGCCACTGGCAGAGTGGTAATATCGCGGGTGAAAATAGATTCGGTTCGGCGTGTGTGCAGTTCCTCGAGTTCCAAATAATTATACTTAAAATAGAGTTGCATGCTGGTATTAGCTACAAAGCATAAGTGGCCCCATAAGTGGATACATCGTAATAACTATCGGCCAAGTAAATATATGGATGGCTCTCGTTTAGAAATTTATTACTTACAAGTCTATTACGTGCCACTACATTTCGACATAAAATCTCCACCGTGAAGTGTCAATTATGTTGTCAGTATTTTTCAAATTAGTATTATACGTATAATACAAATTTTTTATTTTCATTTTTATTATAATTAAATATCTAAGTAATATATTAATTTTAGATAAATAAAAATATAAAATTCTTTTAAGTCGTCGATCTTTCAAAGTCGCGCAAAGAGAAACGTCAAGCTACCATGAGTGCACGCGATTTCTGAGCGAGGATATATCAAAGGTTTATAATTGGCTTTCACTTTTTGCTTCCACCTGCTGCATTATCGTAGCGCAATTCGCGCGCTGCTCGCAAAGGTAATTGTAAAGCCAAAACGAATTCGAGCACTGAACGGTGCGGCGGGTGAAATCAATCATTGTTGCTCTTTCGAGCGACTCACTCCTCTGTAAAGATCGAGCCAATGTGGGTGGATCAGCAGCATGAGCGCGTTTGATATCACCGCGTTTGATATCACGTTATCGCACTTGATCGTTTTCATACGCTTCTCATCCATGATAGTCTCTTTCGTGTACAATCGTCGTTAGAATAGATGAGAGACATATTTCCAAATGCTTCGTAAATCTCTTCCCGCGTAAGAAGTTATTAACGATGACGTCTGTCTTTTTTTCTTCGTCGGTGCATCCACAACGCAAATTCATTAAAATTCGACTGAGATTGCCGTCCTTGACGAGACGTTCTCCGGGAAATTATTGACATGTGATGGCTCGCTGTGGTAACAGTGTTTTTAGGCCAGCAGACATTGTGACTCACGAACCTTGACGTAATCGCGAGACTTTTATGGTTAAGAACCGAGAGACGTAGCGGCTCGCGACTTATTTGCGATTTTCTCCTGAGCGTGAAGGCACATATTTCGCGTTAACACATTATGACAGGAGTAATTCCTAATCGTCGCATTAGACACCTAATTAGCTCTTTTCAAATCATTGTAGGCGAAGCAGACGTACACAATTACGACACGGTACGTGAAGAGATTGCATCTACACGAATCAACATCATCATCAAAATAACATCATAAATTATTATCAAGAATTTTTATCTGTTCGCTTCTAATTTATCTCAATTTTTCAAATCTGTTCGAAATCTTCAATCTTGTCGGTATATGTAAGCGACGCTCACGGTTGAAGAATTAATTTCATTACGTCAAAGTTCCGATATCGAAATAGAGGCGTTCGATGAGGTTCGATTTGCAAACATTCGCGAATCCGCGAATCCGTCGAGTTCGACGGCGTGTGCACGAAGCGAACGAAAACGTCCGGTGACCCAGGTATTCGACTTTCATATGCTCTTATTGCGCGGATTATTTATAGTTTTACTAAAAACGTACTCTTCGCCACGATTACCATAGGCTAACTCCCATACGTATGGTCACCACCAAGTGCACGACTCCATTTCTATAATTAAACTGCACGCGCGTGCGGTCATTTACGATAAACTTCGCGAACGTGTGTTGTTCCCCGTGCCGATAAATCGCCCGAGACAATGGAACCAAGTGAGGGGGAGGGAGGGAGGAACGAACAAAAACACGAAACAATATTACCGCCGCACAAAGTCGCGGCGGCCAACTTTAATTGGCGTCTCGGAAAGAAGTGCGCTTTATTCTTCGGGCAATTAGGCATGGCACTCCCAAGCGCTGGCAGATAAGAATCTCCGCAGCAACTTAATAACGTGCGAGCCACGACATCAGAATTTTCGACATTCGTACTCGCGCGTGCATGCACAAACGGCGCTGGCGGGCGCGCGCGTACGTACACGCGTGCACAATTAAGTTCGCACTCGCACATGGCCAGCACGTGCCCAATTCGAAGATGAGGGAGAAAAGGCGCGGGCATTCGTGCAGCTGAATGCATTTGATACGTCATATCGGAATAACAACGCACGGCGCAGCGCGTTGGCTGGACAATTCGCGCCGATTCGTCCAGCGAGCACGATCGGCTCCCTCATCGAATTACTCGCGCGAGTTTGTCAGATGGATTTACCGGATCTTAATTTCGCTCCCTGTAAATTTGCACAGCGTACATCTCGTGACACGTGACGAGGATTTCTTTTTCCGTTCGAAATACGTGAAACCAATTCACTCGCCATACAGAAATTTCTGTACAACGATAAAACTTGCGGCGGAACTTGAATTAAAATACGCGTTACCTTCATTACCGTGATATTCATTTAGTTAAATTCGCAATTAATTAAATCACGCTAGATTACAATTCTGCATTGATTAAACGCCAAATTGGCATATTGTACGACACAAAACAATATTCGATAGCTTTCCGGAGTTAATTACTCCGCAATTAATGCCACGGTGGCTTTTAATAGCGTCTTTGAGTTACGGGGAGGAAGAAGCGGTGCTCGGTACGATGATTTAACGGGCTGTGCGTAACGGTGCAATTAGGTGGCTGCATCTTAAGAACGCGTCTGGCCATTCCGCTCTCACATTCCTATTATCTCTCATCTCGACTCGGCAAAGCCAGACACACGGCAGACGCGATTTCTTTCTCTCTCCGAGTAATCGTCAGTAATTACGCCGCGAGTCTAACATGGGTGAGATTGGCGTAGAGCGCAGCCCGGGAATTATTTGCGTCGCTTATCCACGAACACCTTCTAGATTGCGCAATTATAGCGGAATTTAAGCGTGCGACAAGTTGCACGATCTCATTCATTGAAATAAATTATAATGGCGAGAAGGAATCTCTCTTGTAAAACGCCGTAAAACATTGTTTCTCTGCAAGAAACTGTAACACAATTGGACTTTCTGTTGCCGTAAAGACACTTTATAACAAACGTGATGAATGTATTTCGATTATAGTTAAAAAATTCATTCAATCAATCAATTTATTCATATTTTAAAGTGAGAGTATTGTCTATGTTTTATCCCAATTGCGAGCTTGTAACCATGTATATATTGTTCTTACGATCATTAAAGGGCAGACTATCAAAATGGCGCTCCATTGTGCTTTATTGCATCCATGATAAATATTTGCTTAAATTAAATTTAACAATTTAATGATGCTTTTACATCGTCTCATCAATTACAATTTTAGGAAAAGAACGAACAAGATAATGGCTTTATCATTAGTTACGCGTTAACCATGCTGAAAATCGTTATTATATTTTATGAAAGAAAGCTAGAGAGCCAGAACACCTCTCACGACTAACTTTCAGCAGTGTGCCGCGATAAATTAATGGGCATTGGAGTGGCATGCAAAACTTGATTAATATTTCTCGAAGAAATGTCAATGTCGTTCGCAACGTGGACGATTAATTGAGCAATTTTATAGAAAAAAAATATCGGTATCGAAAATATCTTTCTAAAAAGACATTTCCAAAGAAATCGATTTCAAAGCACATTCCTTAGCACAGTAGAAAACATTGCTTTTGTGAAATGAATTTACACAAGCGTCAGAAGCGACTGAAGAAATTGGATTGAATTGTTTTGACAATTCTTTTGACGTTTCGCCAAAATGTTACCCGCGCAGCGTATTTCGTCCTACGGTTCATACTTGTATGCGTCTGTTGCATTATTGAGGCGGCACGATAAGGTAGAATCTACTTAGCGTTGAACTCGATAGCATGAGGGAACAAAATGTACGAGCGGCGACGCCAGTATGGCATGACAGAAAGAGAGACAGACAGAGTGTGTGTGTGTGTGGGTGTGTGTGCACTCACCGTTGTCTGCGGAAAAGGACTCCGGTGGAGAGGTAATCACAGATGATCCGTGGCCCGTCTTTACGCGAAGAGGACCAATGCAGCACTGACAGTTCCACCGTCCCTCTCTGATTCATCCTGCGACTCCCTCTCCATCCTTCTCCCTCCCAGCTGGGAGAGTGAAGAGAGTAAGAAGGCGACGGTGAGTAAACGAGAAGGGTTCATGAACCCGAGAGAGAACGCTGGAGGGAGGAAGTGTCAGGTGAACGTGGTGCGTCCTGCTTGAAATGACGACAGGTCGGATCGCGCGGTGTCCCTCCACCGGATGGTGTCCTTGGAAGAGCTTCGAAGATGTAATAAAGTTTCTTCATGATGAAGTGATTTATCGACATGATGGATCATCCAGAGATGATAGACTAGTTGGCCATGCTTGATAAATTGAAGTCTTAACAGATATTTCATCAAGTGATATCAATGAAAGATTTACAATCGATGATAGACGATATTGTGTCGAATAATATATCAAGTTTTATATAAAATGACCGGTTTTGTAGGTTTCGATAAAATTTTGTATTTAAAAAGAAATTAATTTTATTTAATCAAGATATGCATGCTTTAGCATTAATTTTTTTTAACATAATATTAAATTGTGCAATTATTCTTAGACTGAATGAATCTTCGTTTAAATTAATTTTCTCGAGGCTTATTTTCCAAACTCAGATCCCCAGAACGAAATTGTTCGAACTATCGAAGAGCCCTGTGCTAGCGGAGCCCTTTAAAGATTGATATAATGTTTCTACCTGCACTGTGTTCCAATTTCAATTCATATTAGACAAATATTTGCAATTCTTCTGTGGAAACTATACTGTACTGTTTTCTCTTGTGGAAAAAATTAACGATAACAAAACCATTTCAAAAAGGATTTCAAAGTATAAAATCTTTATTGTAAAATCTATATTGTAAATTATTAATAACACAACTGGAAATATACTTTCCATCAACTTTGCTAATCGCAATCAATTGTCAATTAGTCGCGTATCGGCAATTTCATGATACAATCTCGTATGTAAATCCTTTTTACGTTGATTGCGATTTGATGAGTGCACACAGTGCTTTAGATATATCGCGGCCCGTATTGTACCGGCAAAAAATGGTTATTCGGTCGTGATAGGGGAAAGAAGATGATATTACGTAAGCTTGTGATGCACGAAATTCTAATAGCCTTTATTAATTGCTCACTACGATGCAGCGATAATCGGTAAAGTATTAAGGAAGTCATTTGCCTAAGATAAAATTTCGAATCAGCACATTGTGATTGACGTGTTGCACTCTGTTTCAGTTTATTTTACACAATTTATTTCGCTAAACTGCACACACTGGATTTTTTTTTCCTAAGTGATACGCCATGCATTTGTGACGTTTCATGTTTAAATGTGTACCGCTTGTTTTTGCCGCAAAAATGAAAAGCTAAATTTCATCGAGTAGCGTGATCAGCATGTACAGCTATATTTACCGGTGTCCAGGACCGTGATCGATTTTGTTCGACCTACAGGTCGAAGTGGCGCAGCTCGCACTCCTACGAGCAAGTCATTATCGAATGCATCTGATCGCTTATGATAATGGCGTTTCAATATTCAGTAGATGAGTAAGCGGCCGAGTCATCGAGTAGCTTCTAATTCTAATTCCCCGTTCGTACACCTACCGTCGTTGTGGGGGGGGGGGCTAATATCGAGGGCAATAATATTATTGCTTTCGTCTCTCGGCCGTGGATATCACTCGGGCGCGTTAACGAGCGCATAGTCTGATCGCCCGATAAAGTCATTTCTGTTTCATTCGATATTGCGACGAATGTCGCAGGCTAGACGTATCTCGAAGGATCGATGATTAACCTCCCCGTGCCGTATTCAATTCCTCGTTGCGGTCTTCAGAGTCGGGATATTCATCATTAGAAATAAGGTCGCGGATATACGGGACAACCTATATATTCGTGCACACATGAGGGAAGGAGAAAGAGGGGATCTCTAACCGCGAGAGATCTGCAGATGGTGCGGAGTCTCGATTCTGCCTAAACGGAGACTTCGGGATCTCCGGACCACTGTAAGCTCCCGCTGCACACAGGAGCACATTAATTCTATTCCCTTTAATTAACGGTTTCGTACCACGCCAGCTTAGGGACCTTTTCGAGGATAACGCGCGAGTTCCGCTATCGCACGACATCCGTGCTGCAACCGTTCGTGACACTCCCGCATTATGCGACGATCGTTTGGCGACGTTTGGCTCCGTGTCTCTACCGCGATCGGCAATCCGATCGAGAAAACCTTCCGCCGAGCTCATTTCGCTTTTGAATTAACGTAGAGATACATTAACGCAATAGTGGACCGTAAAGTTAATGGTAATCGACAATTTGAATATAGAAAATTTAGATTTAGAGTAGTCTTGAGGCTTTTGTTAATCTTTCGTCAAATAGACAAATTAATAGCCATGCTCAATGAAACCTGCTTGTTCACTTCTCGCGTGTGCTAGAGGAGAATAAATTTCTGCTAACGCAAAAGCTGAAAGGACCATCTCATGATTACAACATTTTTGCTTTCAAGACCGCTCGCCCGCCTCTTGCTCAAATACGCTTTGTGCGAACGAACTTTCTCGCAAAGTAAACCTCTCGGAGGATCGCGAGACAAAACCGCGGCAAAAGTTTTCTGGAAAAAGGTATAATTTAACTCTTTCGCGGTGAGTGCATGAATTGTCAACGGGAGTACAGAAACTTGGCGAATTTCTTTCAGACGAGACACGCGAATTCGATTTCCCGCAGACAATTTTGCTCTCTGATGTTTTGACAGTTCCCCTCTGATGCAACTTATTTATTAATTCTTAATTAATTTGGAATTTTCTCGCGCAAAATTACATCGCACGAAATTGTGCGAAGCCAATCACGGTTATTTTCATTTCATGCTGCGTTTATGTCATAAATGCCATACTGACATCTTTCGTAGGTGGTAGGATACGCGTGACTCATTTCTTTTTGTTCACCGTGTTACATAAATATTACATCATGCTTCCATCAAGGTATATGGGAGCAATCTTTTCTGTTCTGATTCGCATAGCATATTATTTGCGTCGCATTACTGTGATAATGTAAACAATAAATATAGAAAAATTAAAATTTGTTAAAAATAAAATGATTAAACGTATATAATATAAATGAAAGAAGAGGATTACTCATAAAAGAGTGAAAAACGCAAAATAACTTTGACAAAGAGAATAGTTAATTTATTTTCCATTATTAATTTTGAAAAAATTTTAAATTCAATTTTCGTGACAACGAAAAAAATTATTTTAAATTTTTTATTAAAAATCTCCTTTTTTCAGATATAAAATCTTTCTCTTTTCACTATGTATTTTATATATGATTGATGTATATTCTGCTTTGTGAAGCTTAAAAATCATTTTCTTAATGTTTTTTAAGAAGAGAGAAAGTACAAGTAATAAATATATTATATACATATATTATCTGTTGCGTGAGTCGGTGACATTAGCTTAATTCAATATGAAGAAATTAATAATGAATTAATTTACGATAATGGAAGCGATTAAACTTCGGCTTTCACTAGTTGCTATGCCGCGATTGATTCGATACTTCCGAACTACCCCTGCCCGACGTGCCAATAATGGCTCGCGAGTGGTCCAATTTCGGCAGTTCCGGCCGCTAGTTCAAGCTAAGTCGATCGACAAAGGTTCGAGGCACTTCGTGCCTCGACTTCGTTTGGGCGAGATCGAATAACGTGCGACGTGACTGCCAAGATTGCTTCCTCGCGAGATGAAAACTGGAGAAATAGGGATAAGCGCGTGTCGTCGCTCGTGCGAATAAAATCCGTAAAGGCGTAAAGGAATTCAAATCGCTTTTGTCGACGATATCATACGGTGCCGAAATGCCTATCGCGAACCGATTTTCGATCCCGCCGCTTTCGAGGACGTGCGGAACGTGATTCAATGGCGGGCGATGTTCGTCTCCGGTATAACGTGGCCCGAAACGAATAAATCTGCACTGTTTCTCTCGCGCTTCCTCTCTTATTTACAATCTAAATAAGATCGCGAATACTTATACCTAAAACATGAATTTTATTCTGCACTTTAGTAACGTTTCTCTAATGAAATTCTATCGGAAATAATTTAATAACTTTTTACTGCGCACGAGTTGAGTAGAGTACTTGTAAAAGATATGAGCTTCATATTTTTTTTCTTATACAGAACTAATTTATTTTTATTGAGGCATACATGGCAAAATGTTATTCATCTTTATCGCACAAGAAGAATTTCTTGCGTTTCTTCACGGTTCTTCATCATGAATTCAGATGGCAGTACTTGGAGATGTCTGATCTAATATATCTTTCGCTACTTCGCTCCTATATCTAAATACTTTTATTTATTTTTGAAATATATCTGAATTTAATAGAAAGTTTTATAAGTTATTACCGTTAATACTGTATTCTGCTTCATTTATTATATCGATTATTAAATCGCGAACATATATGTATAAAAGATTAAAGAGTGAAAAATGGTATGATAGTCTTTTGTTTTTATTATTAATATCTTATCTATCCTCTGCCGTATTTATTTTAATCTTTCCATATTAAATGTAATATATTTATGTGATAACAACTCCTTTGTAATCAATAACACTGTCAAAATCTTATAAAAGCTTTACTTAGTCACGTCACGTCAATACGTCGCGTCCAACTTAAGAGTTGAAATTTTCTCAAAATTCGACAACTCCGTCGAAAGGTTGAAACGATGATGGCTATCGCGAGGAACGAATTGTATTTTAGAGATTTAGGTCAACACGCGAGAACGGACGCGATACATCGAGTTGCTCTTTTACTAGATTCTAATGTCGTCACGGCGGCATCGTACGTGATCGTCGAAACAGGTCGGGAATTATAGTTTCCATTACCTCGCGGCTCAACGAGACGGATAGAAATTAACAGGCTGCTACGCGGATGTAAACGTAAGTTAACCAATTATATGGCCGTGACCGACCGCGTTCAGGGAAAATGGTTTTAAGCACGTTCTCCGTTTTTTCACAGCGTCCTCGGAAAGCTTCCAATGCAAAAAATATCGTGTGTCGTAAATTCGTTATCAAGCTCAACTGTCTGTCCGTTCATCACAACATTACAAACTTTTATTTGTTCGAACACTTTGTTTTATGAAGCAGCATGAAAGTATTATGGGATTTATAAATAGGAATTATAAATTTAATAACATACGTGGAATTATACCGACGAATTAATTGTAAAAAAAATTGTAAGGTTTATCGATAATGAATGTAATAATTTACAAAGTTTACCGTTATTTTATGTAGCTGCGTACTGCGAAACGAATAAAATGCGTCTAAAGCAATTTTATTATTTTATAGTTCTTAAACAGAGAACGCTGTTTTTAGAGAAATTTACAGGGAAATTTCTATGCCAGAGATTTCTATAAGCATTGTGTCGAAATATAATGGAGCCTGATTGAGCATAATTGAGTAATTTTAGTTAACCGTAAACATGAATAATCCTTATATAAATAATAGCGTGATATTCCAACAGAATATATTCCTACTAATAATATCATAAATATTCTATATTCTAATGATATAGAATATTTATTATCATAAATATTCTATAGTGTAAAGCATGTAATTTAAATAATACAATATAAAACATAGAATTAAAGAAAACAGTATATCAGTTACGTGTAAATTTTTTCTTTGAAAACGATGCATTGAGCTACAACAGTCTTTGGAATTCTCGAATTTGAAAATTTGATCAATTTTCCTTCACCACGTATAACGCCTGTGTGCAATCTCAGTTTCTAATTTAAATTATTACGTCTCTCGGAATGGCAATAGACATATTTATCTTGATTAAAATTTGTTGCGCAGATTGAGATGGTTTCTAAAGCACAAGTTCCGCGACGCGCGGAATTCGGGAACTTTGCGCGAGAAAGGGTTGTATCTATTTCGGTTTCCGTTGTAAATTCTCTCTCTCTCTCTCTCTCTCTCATTTCTCTCTAAAATCGATTCACTTTTCCATCGCTACTTCTTCCTTTCCTCAGTCTCTCTTCTCGTTCTTTCACAACCGCGATTCTTTTCTCTTCCATTTCAACTTGCGCCGTTTTTTAACAGATCTGTCTCTTTCTCTCCGTTTGTTCTTTCGTTTACGCCATTTTTCGTTAGTTCCGTGTCTGTGGAGTCGAGGTTGGCCGTCTTAATCAGATTTTATTCATCCAAAAAGGAAGAGACGAGGGGAGAGGAAATAATTAATGTGCATAAGGTGGGATCTTTTCCCAAGATAGTCTTTCTAATTATCCAGCGCCCTTTCCGACTTCGCGTTTATCGCCTTTTCGGTAGATGCTTATCGTTTCCTCGATTTCCTAAGTGTACGCTCTTCTCGTCGCGCACGCAGAAAATAGTGCGACTACGAGCGAAACCGTTAATCTTGCAGTGAGAGCGGGTAGAACTTTCGTGGAAATAGGTTGACTCGGAAGCTTTTGCCACTTAACTGTTCTCTGCTTTACAAAGCATTTAATGTATATTTTAATATAACTATATATTATATATCAGTATAACTTTTATATGAGAGTTTGAAATAAAAACACATGCGTTTTCATTTTGTTAATAAAATTCGTTTGTAATATGTAAAAAAATATATAAAATGTTTTTAATAAAAAATTCCTCTCGATAAGTATTGGAATGCGCAAATGGACTTTTACTAGAATATATATGTTGCTCATGCTTATCGGATAATTACATTTTTCTAATTACAATCTTTGGGAAACAGAAAAGGACTCTAAACTATATTTTAGTGCACAAAATTCGAAACGTTGGGGGAATCTTTGTACTCGTATAATATCGTTTGATCAGCTTGTGACTGCAATGTGGATGAATGCGGCAACACGCTTATATCCGTAGATTGCGCGTTTTGAGATGGAAAATGTACCATGCACCGAGGATAAGCGAATCACCGGAAAATGAATGGGATTTGTCGTCGTCGAAGGCAATGAATTTTATTAACTCGATGTTGAGATGCATGCGACCTACGTTTCTCCGTCGTAAATATTTGCGAATAGCGAGAGCTGCAAAGCGCGGCTTCCGAGAGGGGAAAATTGCAGTTGTTTGGTAGCCAGCATACCACGGAAGCCTTTGTGTTGCGCGCCTCTATCGCGATTACATTCTTGCGTCTATAACGCACCGCTTCTCGAAAATTACCAGTTACGGAAAAAATGGAAGATCGCGGTCGCATAAAAACGACTCTAGCACGAGGGGGATTAGCGTCGCGGTCATCCGCGCTTTCGCGATTCAATCCCTTAACTGCGAACGTGCCGCATACGTATCATCCAACAAGGATTGAGCTCTTTGTGGTGAAAAAAAAGTGAAATTTCTAGAGTGGCGGATTAAGGGATTTCTCGTGACTAATTTCTAACTATGAAAATGATAGGTATATTTTTCTGAATAACATGAAAGTAATATCTCCGTCGATTAAGGTGGTTAACACGCATGGAAATTATTTTATTATTTCCACGATTAACGTGGAAAAATTAATCTTTGTGGTGTATTTTTATTTCGCTTGTTCCGATAATTTTAAAAAAGCTTACTCACAATAAAAAAATTAATAATTTAATATTCAAACGTCGTTACAGCCCTTTATACCGTTCAAATGCTCGCCTTTACTGATTCCAGCGGATTTTTTGGAGCGTCATCGCGATATCCGATGATAACGTTCATAACGAATCCCACGGTTATCGCGCGTATCTGTTCACCGCTCCGCTGCTCTCAAATATGTTTCGAAATTACCGACAACGTGTTCGAGATTCTTCTCGAGCTTTCAGCCGAGAAAATTACAGCCAACGAAACACCGCGCGGCTTTTTGTATCTGCGTTGTGATATTTCATTTCATCGCGCTCTTGCGCTCTTCAACGAAGACCGCCGCGGTAGTTTCTAACGCGCGTCCATGCATTTGCGCCCGAAAACAAGGAGACTCGCGGAAAACGGCTTATTTAACATCGACGTGCTAGAAAGTGCGACCCGTTGTCCCATGAGATTAGTCTGATTTAAATCAAACGATAAGGATTTTTTACACATGCGAACACATCCGACACATTGGTCGGGGGACTGCGGTAATTACGCGACGCGCGTCTGCGTAAATTCTACGCGAGTAGTATGCAGGCAGATATCGATTATGTATTTATCTCTCAGAAGGCGGGACGTGGAAGTGCGTTCGTTGATGCGACCACGAATATTTGAACTCGACCCACGCCCACTCGAAATAGTTTGATCTATTCAGACAGTCCGAAGGAGACTCAGATGGGGCGGGCCGGTCCTCTATTCAGAAGTCAGAACTATTGGAAAACTGCTCGAATCTAATTGAGTATTCGATTTGGTCTCCGATCGACAAATCGGCAGTTCGCGTTTGCAAACGCGCGAGCTACGTCGCGCATACCCCGCACCATTAATCGAGTTATTAACTTCGCTCGGGGGAAGAAATGATGATGCACGAAGGTACCGACGCTCTCGCTGTAGAGCATCCTAGATCTATCGGATGTTCTTTTCATTGCAGCTACTTTTGCCCGATGCACCACTGTGCATTTGAAACTGATATCTTCTCGATAAAAATATCAAGACATCTGCAATCTCTTAAGTCAGACTTCACTCAGACTATTTTCAGTTTGAACGATATTGAGTTTCACAAACGTTCTATTGAGAATTGATTTATATATCAAATATATCAAAATGGACTATTAACAGTTCGTATTAAATTGAGATAAATATTCCGAGTAGAGCGATCTAGACAGGAATTATTAAATAATAATACTTTTAAAACTGATAAATAATTTTGGAGACCTTATTATCTAGATAGGAATCTTTCAAATGGGAAAACGCAGAATTTGGGTTAAATATATGCATAATCTTCATTCTAATGAAAACAGCGAGCTCAATCATATTGTTTAAATAGATTTTAACGTTATGTCTCTGATCTGGGCTTTGGCAATATCTTTGGACCATCCGATATTGCCGCGGACGGTTGAGACATTCGAGACTATTTGAATATTCAGGTATTAAGATGTTATACAGACGTTAGAGACAGGACGAAGACGACGAAGGATTATAGACCCGTTCAACTGACTACATATATCCCAAGATATGGCAGCTCGATATACGCGCGGAGTACATACCTTCGCGCCGCTAAACTACTAAACTACCGTAAAGCGTTTAATAGATCAGAAGTTATATGCGAATTGCTTGGGAGCTATCACGACTTCAACCGTCCGCGTTGCAGCTCGTGGATATGTATTCAGCTCGTGGATATTTAGTCTATATTAATTTATCGTTTTACGTTTCGCCATTTATTACGCCTGTCCCCGTGAGCCAAATATATTCGTCGCCTCGCGATCCGTTCGTCTCGTCAAAGAACGCGCCGCGATTCGAATAAAAGTGCTCGCACATCTCTTCCCACCGCGGACTCGACATCGCGTCTGCAGCAAATTAATCTTAATCCATGCGGGACGAATGGAACACGGGCGCGTTACGACGGCGACCGTGTTCGCATTTAGAACGATTATCTTTAATGAGAAACCCGAGAGAAATCGTGGAATAAGGGAGAGTCGCTTTCCGCCGTTTCCACCTTCGAACTCGATTTAATGCATTTTGAGATAACGCCCGTGTTGCCGATAAACAGGAATAATAACGGTGCTGAAGCGGGCGACATTGAAACGGTCGAGTGGACGATTAATTCCTTAGGGAAGCCGTGTAAAGCGAATCGACTGTACAATGATACTCCACTTAACTTTCTACTTTTCAGTCGCGGTAGCGCGTCGCGGGCGAGAGAAACGAAAATGGGAATTTCGTGCCGAAAGCAGAGAATTGGCGCTGAAGGAAGCTCAGATGTGCTCAACTTCTCTATTCTCTCTCTCTCGCGGAACTTCCTGCAAAGATGTATATCATATGCACATCCGCGTCCATTAGTGGCGCCTGCAGTCAGCGCGGTCAATTCCTCTGTAACATTTAGACCTTCCGATAGCGAGCCCACGTTTACTTAGAGATTTGAATTATTCCCTGCCAAAAATACGCGACGTACCGTCGGATCAGATGGGAAATATTGAAAAATACGTTTCTTTCGTTAATGCATCTGGATGGTGAATCGGTCTCTCGAAATCAAAGATTGATACTCTCTAATGAATTTGTGGAAATTTGACTGATTTTGTCAGTGAGTTCATTTTTCATTTATAAACAGTGGTTACCTATTGTTACGCGCGCCACGCGAAGTACGATTGAGCATCACTATAATTTTACTGCATCAAGCAGTGAAAACTAAAATTCACTAAATAATTCATAATTAACTAGCCACTAATTACCAGTAGTATTCTTATTACTATTTAATCTGGTAGTTATACACTGATATTTAGAGATTATACACTAATTCATTTTTAGAGAGTAGGCTTTGTGTTCGTAAAAATTTCCCTTGTTAACAGCCTGCGAATCGCTGCGAAAGAGATACGGGCGAGAGAGAGAGAGAGAGAGAGAGAAATCACGTACGTAGGTTAACATTTTCGACACGCGCGAGAAGCAACGCGAGAATCGACGCGAAAACGATTCGAGTCGGAAAAAGTCGTATTTCGGTTTAAACTGGGCACAAGGCACGAAGGAAAAAGGACTACGCAAACCAGAGTACTCTGTATCCGCGTGGGCAGATAGGTAAATGGACACGAGGCTGTCGACGGTGATATCACACGGGGGATATTGCGGATTATATATACAGGTGCACGTGCGATACTCACCGTTTCCGGCTGCTCGCCCCCAAAGTAATGTACACACACTCACACACGGCGCGCGCACACCGTCGCGGGCGGTACAGCGGCGCGATATTACGTTGCTTTCCGATACTCCGGAGAGGGTATCTTTTCTATGTGCGCACATACAGCACCGTTGCTCTCCGATGCGCGCGAACAACCTCGCGCGCGATTATTTCACCTCCCGACTAGCTCTGAAGGGAAACCAATTCGCTAATATGTTAATATTTGACCCGCGCGTGCTCCGCGACTTTTTCACTTTCATCGTTTATGCACGTGGGTTTTATGTATTTCACACTTTTCAATTATAGAATTTGAGAATTAAACCGAGTTACGAGCTGCGGGACTTTAATTCGTTTTAATAGCGACGGCATTTTCTGTATATTTTTCATTAAATAACACAATTTATCTATTACTTTAATTCCTTTGAATTCCAACATTTTAAATATATACTTTTGAATTTTAGATATTTTAAGAGCATATCGTAATTTCCAAATTTCATTTCTAGCTTTCATTCCTGAGACTGTCACGTCAGTCGTGAGAACAGGAAATTAGAAACATGATTTATGAAGGTTTAACTACTAATCTTATTTGATAAGAAATCTGCTTTTTCTCTTCATATTGTGATCAACAAGTACATCTGTTGTATAAATTTGCGGCTTTTAATCTCGCATCTGTTTTGTTATAATCATTAACGACCGAATAAGATATTTATTATGCCGTAAGCATCATATTTCGTTCATCACTCGCGAGTGCTTCATTAAAACGCAATGAATCGATAAACGCATAGTATAATTCAAGATATGCTTTTGGAGTAACATCATTAGCCTAATTGCATTTTCGTAGCTCATTTTCTATGTTTTTTTGTTCGTCAGCTCGACTTGTTATCACCTAGCGATTCGGCGGCACGAAAAATTTATGAGAGCCAGATTGTCTTAGCACCTAAAATCGATGCACACCTCATCAACGTACTTGGTGAACAGCTGAAGCGCGCAATCGATACTCGTAGATATCTATCGCGCGTATCGTTCACCGCATTTATCGGGCAACGAACTCGTGCAAATGTCTTTGTTGATGGATGGTGCTCGCGATAACGAAGACAAATCTGCGAACATTATGAGGGGATAACGCGTGGGTGTTACATCGGAATCGAGATGCTGATGCAGGAATTTGGATTATACCGCGAAGTGATCGGGCATCCCGATGGGACTGCATTTGCAAATGCACTTTATTCCGTTGTATAGGTGTGTCGGACCAAGCATTTCACTAACACTAATAGATGCGATTTCAGCAGACGTTGAATAAATTAATTTATACGATAGCGAACTGTAGGATATAATAGACTAGATGAGCGTGCAAATGTAAAGAAAATTCCCCGGGGAAGTTTAGTAATCTAAATCAAAATCTAAATGATGACAAAATTTAGACATAAAACGCTTGAACAATTTCATAATAACGTGTTGAAAATCATACGTTTCAAATAAGACGCAACAAAAACGGTGATAAGGGCGTCAAGTTCAACTTTCGGGAATTTGTCTTGATCGTGGAATATTCTGCATGCATGCGCAAATGCGATAACGCAGGTTATCGCATTTTGAAAAATTGGAGAAGCAGCTGAGGCATGATACAGTTAAGCCGAAGTAGTAACAAAAGTGGAATCACGGATTATCGTTCGTTTTTTTCCATCACGCGATAGAAGTGAACGAAACGTGGTATTTCGTGTGATTTCAAAGTCGGTCGCACACGCCACGTTGAATACGGATCCATAATTATCTATCTCGGCTAAAAAATTCATGGTTACATGATCGATAATCGATTGGTATAATCGAAAAATTATTCAGACATGACATTTCGATTTGATTCATTAATGATCAATGTCTCATATTTTTGAGATAAAAGTATAAAATAATTTTATCCATATTAAATATAAAAATATTAAATTTATATATATATATATAATTACTTTAATAATAAATAATCTTCATAGAATTTTTAGTACTTAATTTTCAAATATTAACATCTTCTAGAGAGAGATAGTTATACATATTATTTAAAAAAGATTATGAATAATCTAAAAATCTCAAATAAAATTATATACTAAATCAAGAATAATTTTTTCTCTCGTGTATTGCAATATATAATATTATTTTTGAGTGAATGAATTTTATTCACCTAAACTTACAGCCAAGAAGTTGGCCTATACATAAGTATCAGTTTCAAATACATTAAAGCTTACAGAATAAGAAGAATGTATATACTCATACAATTTTAGATATCCTTCAAAAAAATGCTAGAGAGATAATATGTGATATTTGAGCCGGAGATTCTGCCACGATCAAATTTATTCTTTAAATTCTTTATATTTGTATTATGATTTTTTAAATTGGCTAATATTTTTAATATTTTTATTAAAACGGAAACGGAATTCTGCTAGATTTAACGCGAAGGCGAATATATGAAAAGTGAAGGTTCTATCGTACATAAGATTTTATTATTATCTGATCGCGCACAAATCTTGGATCTCGTTGATTATAATTATGTCCTACGTTATGTACGTACATCGTTGGGCTTGCAGAGTCTATTTACGCTCGTTTTACTGACGTATTTACACGGATATTTGTGTACCACGACGCTAATAATATTCGGAGCTTTATTGCATCTGCAGGTTTTCTCCGTGCTGGGATTTATTCGTGACACTAGGATCGCATTGCTAACGAAATGCAAAATGGAAATTTATATTTTGTTTCTGTCGTGCCGTTTGTTTTTAACTCGCTGTTGATATGTATGTTTCGATAAAACATAGCGATGCGGCATAGCAATGCAACAAAATTTGCAATGTCCGGTGTAACCCAATTACAACGATCGCATCTCCTTCCTTTTTCGAATTTCCTCTGTCGCTTTTTTCACCCCGGTTTTTCCATTATCCGTTTGTTGGGTAATGGTTCTTGTCGCATATATTTCAAGAATTCATCGTGAAAATATTCCAAGAATTCGGAGCACGAAAACGAGCTGCATAAAAGATCGAAACAAAAGTTGTTTTTATCGTTAATAATCGGTTTTCAATTTTGAATCTGAAATGAACGAGCGCGAAAATTCCGGGAATATTGTTAATGCAATTTTTCCCTGGGTATGTCTACATTGCACTGTGTGTCACCCTATGACAAACATTTCCCTTTTTTTTCCATATATCTGATTTCATATCGGCGGAGACGGAAAACGCGCGGGAAGCACGTAGCAGAAGAACAAATGTCACATCGAAATAAAAACTCACAGTATCACGGTTTGATTAACGTTTTGCCTTCAATGTCGATTTCTCGGTCGTGCTGACAATTCGCGCTATTAAAACGAACGAGAACATTATCTTACGCCACCAAAGTATCGATCCGACACGAAAAACTTGATCTCGAATCGCTTTTCCGAACTGAACGAGCTTTCCGCTCCGCCCTTGACGGTGATATGGGAGCGATAAGTTTTTCGTTACGATTTTCGTTGCGCGTATCCTTCCTACTCCTGTCCTCTCTTTCTCTCTTCTTTTCCCGCTTTTGTCCCACTTTTATTTTTTTAATCGACAACAAGCCATTGTGGGGCTGCACAGTTCGATCGTGGCTGCAGTTTCAATTGAATTACGCAGAGTTCGAGGGGTCCGATCGCTTGGTACGCGAAAAGTTTCGCATGCGGATTGAATGTTCGCGCGGATGCGGTCGGGGGTGTATCAACGTATTCCCCCGCGCGGATGTTACAATGGTTAACTAGCGGTGGAAGCGACCGTGAATATACCGAATTGCCTTTGCGATGGGTTCCATCGCCAGGAGCAGTGCGGTGTTCACGAGAGGGAAACGCCGTTCGTTTCGGGTTTCCGATTTCTTTGCGCTGCCTTTGTGTGTACCGTCGTCTTCCGCAACCCTCAACGGATACCATAAATTTTGTTAAGCTCTCGGTACCGCCGGTCTAACGATCCTATTTAAAAGAACTCATTAAAATCGGAAGATTTATAGGGGGATGTGAATGTAACCGCGTTTTATTCTTTGTATTTCGCTGTTAATTACGACGTTGTTTTTCTTTTCTGCCAGGGGATATTTGAGAAATATTTTATCATATTAATTATCTTTGTGTAAATTATCAGGGAAAGAAATTTATATTTATCTGTAAAAATCCGAATAAATCGTGTTGTTTTTAAATTGTATTGAATATTGCAAATATTAAAAGCGAACTGCTTTAATTAGAAAAAAAACACATTTGCCGTTATTTCTTTTACGTAGTGAGGAGATGCGAGAACATTTTAATCACACCAATCTGATTTAATAAAATATCGACGGCTGTCATCTCTCGAATTCTGTATTTCGGGACTAGTGGCGGTGCGGATTTTCATATCGTTTTGCTGTTCGGCAGGTCACGAGATTCTTTAGTCGATATTTCGTAGGATTTCACGGTCGCAGTATATATTGTGTCTTTTTCTCTCTCTCTTCCAATCTTATAGAAAACTAATATATAAATTCCTATATGATTGCTCGCATCTGCATCTATGCTCGCCTCGACGGTCGAGTCGCAATTATTGCGCTCCGCCGACCGCAACCGACTTTCAGCATAGCAAAACTTCGCGAGGTCGACGATCCCGTTTCCCGCTGCATCGCAACGCCGAGGGTGTTATACAGGGTGTTACCAAAATTCATGGACTAACTTTCCGGGCGTACCGTCGAATCGATGCAGCAATAGTTTGCGGGACCTCGTTTCTTTAGCGAAAATAATTATTGCGGAAACCCCCGAAACATTAACATAGTCGCTAAATTGTCACGATCGTGAGTGGAAAAATTCGCTTGAGAATTTTAACAACATTCTCATACACATTCGTACGACTTGTTTTATCAACTGCGTGATAAACGTAACGTAATTCGAATATCGAAAAATAAATGGAAGCAGCGCAACGGAACGACGGCTTTAGGATACGGATGTAGAACGAGAAGGAAGATGGGGTGAAACTGGGAAATAGTTCCTGTCGAAACCACGCGACAGGAACGCATATCATTGACCTATCCTTTCAATTTCTCATTTTCTCGGCATCGTGAGAGGAATCGATGACTGCGAATAATGCCACGTCGACTTCCCTTATACGCGTGTCGTCGAGTAGATTTCCAAAGTATCGCCGTTGACACATCTCTTTCTATAATTTACTTTGCCGAAGCGTATATTTCGGGGACGTTGAGAAAACTTACGATAGACCCCGTTTAAACTTTGGATATAAGTGATAAAAATTCGGCAGCGCTACGTACGAAATTCATGTGAAACGTGCGCCTTTACATAAGAATAAAGAAGCAAACCCTACAGAATCCTATCATTATGGTATTGCATTCCTTTATCCGAAATATGATGTGTTTCGAGGTGTTGTTCATCGCTTCTTTCCCTACAAAATATCACCTCGTATATTTTAACATAAAATCCGTCGACGGATGAAAAATGAAAAGCACGACATTTTTGTCAATTTAAATAATAATTGTGAAAATGCGGGCCGGTGATTTTTGTATTCAACCAACGATACAACGATGGGTTTTGAAATTTCGACGCGGCACACACAGGTACGCGCGTGTGCTATCTTTAACGCTGAAAATAATTCCTGCAAAACAGACTCGTACACGCGATACCACGCGATACGTATGCAGATAATACGCGCGCGCAGTATGCAGCTCACTCGGAAATCCGAAAAAATGTGTCTACAGCCGCGTTCAATCATAGATTAAAAGCATAGATTAAAAGATAAGGGAACGTCCTACTTTTCTCTCGCTCGTCTATTATCTCTGTATAAAAATCGCGCGATACTCGATGGCACCGAAGTGCACGTCAATTAATTAAACCTGATTCAATTAATAACAACGACGATTCACTGGCAATACACTCTGCGACGACAGAGAGATATTATAATTTCTCTGTCAATGTTAATTAATTCCTGTACTAATATATTGATTATTGTTTCGCACGACCGTGGTTCGCGAGTTAATTCGCCAACTCTCCTTTGTATCGCAAACACAGGACCCTGAATAATGTAAGCATGCGTTCGGATGCGAAATACGATTATACAATAGCCTGTGAGAATTTTAACTTTTAACTATATATAAGCATGCGAAAAATTTATGATTGCCAATAACAACGATCCCGCCGTCCGCGCCGAGAGACACTCGTGCTGGAGTTGAACGACGATAGCGACAAAGAGCGGTCTCGTGCGCGAGAAAGGAAAAAAATAAAGTGTCATTTCCAGGACGGCTCTGATGAAACTTTCCAGAGCATCTGGCACTCTCGTTAGACCGTCGAGAATTGTTCAGCGTCGCGTCCTCTAAGACCTCCGTGCTGCGCGCGCGTTTTCCCCGGTTATTGGTATTTAAATTTCTTCCATTTCGCGGGAATGGTGTTGTCGGTTGTAGGTTAATTACACACCTATGTGGCCGCGCGGGACCAGTGGTAATTATATTGTCGCCGTGAGCGCGAGCGGCTTCGAATGGCTCCGGAGATAATAATGGGGCCCGCGGCACGACGCGGCGACGTCTCGTGAGCAAGAAAAATTGCTCGCGTATTTGTGAAACGATCGTGAACGAGGCGACGAGAAGTTGAAGCCATGTCGATTGCGAACGAGTCTAATTGCCTAATTAGGTCTGTCGCGTAGACGGTCGTTCGCGAGACTTTCAGGAGGGAGATTCAGTAGTATAGGAAAGTCACGGGTCAGACGTGCGAGGACTCGGCTGCGAAGGATTAAAGTCATTTTCGCTGCCAGCATTCCTCGCATTATGGTAGTCGTTCTAGGTATAAAGCTGTCAAGATTTCTCTCTGGCGCAAATTTTCTTTTGTGCGTACTTACTAACAAAGAAATGCGACATTGTTAAAACAGGGGAGACATGTATATGTCTTGTATTATCATTCCAGGTTACGAAATTTAACTCTACAAAAGATAAGTTGCTCTTGATAAATTGTTTTATGTGTGTGTATTATAATTATATTAAATTTATGCAAATTTCTTAGAAAATTGTAAAATTATCGTGCCTTGTAAGAATTATGTAATACAACATTTTTGTTTCATTTCAAGGTAACTGCACAATTAATTATTATAATATAATATTATATTTTTATAAAAAGCTACCTATTTTACGAATACCGTAAAAAATAAATATCTTTTGTTTACTAAACTGTTTTTGCAATCTATGTGTACCTTTTTCCCTCAAATTTCTGCAATATTTTTTATAAATTTTTAAAAGTTGCAATAGGAAATATATAAATATTACGCCACTAAAAATCTTGTCTTGTCTACGTTTACTTCGACAACGAAAATATTTGCGCGGAAATGGACAGCGTTCATTTCGTGAAACGGTATTTCGTCGACGTATATTACTCGAAAACACATTACGAGATTAAAATAAACGGCTAGAATAGATAAAAAAACGTACATACACGTTTGTGCACTCTTTATTTTGGTCGGCAAACACATTGCGTAGTGATACTTTCGCGTAAACAGTGCAAAAGAAAAAACAAAAAATTCAACATCGGCTGCATTCGGCTTGACATAGTTTGAGAGGGATTTCTCCGCAGTTCCTTAGCGACAAATCTTTTTTCGAAATTTTTCCAGCTGAACCGGGAAGATGGGTCAGGTATGGGTCGATATTTGTTGGAAACGCAGAGAGACGCGTCCTTACATATTGTCCTGCGTTATCGTCGAAGTTTCCCCAACGTTTTCAATTCTATTCCGCACGTATGCATGCACTCGTATATCGGGTGAACAAACGAAAATCTAAGAAAAATTTTACGCGACCCGAAGTGCTCGTGTATCTGGAACGAATTGAATCCTTGTGGAAAAAAAAATTACTGATGCTTACGTAAAAATAACAGCGAAATAAAATAGAATAGCGTATATACAACGTGTATATTCGCTAAATAATATGCACGTTCGTACAGCTAAAAAAATAATAAGCAGAGAATTTCTAAAATTATGCTTTCGGTAATATCTTGATTATATGTTAGGATACAATCGATTGAGAATGATATCGAAGATCGAAGAAATGTTCTCCAAATAAAAGTTTTCTCCAATCTCATTCTCTCAGAATTTCATCTGTGCCGCGCATACCGGCGATATGCGCAGTCTACGTACCTCGTCGAACAAATCTGACGTTTCTATCTAACCACCCGGTATCAGTGCAACAGACGAAACTCGGGGAGTCACAATCGGGACATATTTTCCAATGCGAGATCGGTCCGGGGATGTTGGCGTACATTCGACGAAAACTTTTGCAGCTCGAGCGTGAGCGGTCTTTCTGTCTTGCAGCGTTTTCCAAAGTACCGCCAGCTATCAGGTAAACACATCCGTTGGATCGACCTACTTGCCGGGATTTAGGGGATGGTTTACTACGATCCATCAATACGGCGGACACTGTCCGGTGGATAAAATACTAACGAGAAACAGGGGAAAGACGCGTGGGCAAACGATTCATCTTACGTGCGGACGACTTAAGGGCTTATGCCATTTTCATCTAACAATCTAATTACTCTCGCGGGGCTAATACGTCGCCCCGGGCGAGTCAACAATCACGGTAGATTGATAGGCCAACGAGTGATTTGAAAAGAATCGCGACAAACTTGGAGAGTGATGGTACAACTGCACGTGATTTTTGTCAGCAAAAATAATAATCCAGCAATAAATCCATCGGCCTCCGATATGTATCCCCGATTTATATAGATACGATATTAATATATATAACGTTGATTAATACTTCGAATCCGGAGAGCGTTTAACATCACGGTGGGATTTGCAGTGTACCCCCACCGGACTCAAAGTGTTAATTATACCGAACGACACGGACTAATGGGCGCTATTATCTCGAGGCATGCGAGCATTAAATTAGCGTTAATGATAATCAACTGTCATAATTGATATATGATCTATTTTCCTTCCTTCCAAGGCCTTATTTTAAGCTCTGTGAAGTTGGCACCTCAAAATGCGAATTTTTCAAAAACTGATATGGCATTTGATTATCTATAATTTGTCCACATTTGCCCGTCAATAATTGTTTTTGTCCATCTTGCAAAAAAATTAAAAAATTTCATTATGAACATCCCTAAGTGCGAATTTTGCATTACGAACAAATCTAAACAAATAGTATGGACGATAGAAATTTATATAATCTAAAAGAATTGTATCTATAGGTAATGAAGTTTCTTCAACTATCTTATTTTTTTATTTTTTTGCAAGGTGGACAAAAACAATTATTGATGGACAAATGTTGACAAATTGTGGACAATCAAATACCATATCAGTTTTTGAAAAATTTGCATTTTGGGGTGACAACTTCACAGAGCTCTTATTTCATCGTCAAGATTCAAGGTGAGTTTAAATGATGAAAATAATCAGAATTATCAATTTTTAACAGCTTAATAAGGAATTTTTTTTTAAAGGAAAAATCGATAGAAGTATTATTTAGATGATAAACATCCTTTTTATAAAATTGCGATTCGCAAGATTGATTAAGCGTGCTGATCGTATATTTACGAGTTGACGCTCTCGATCGAAAAATCGCCGACTCGGGTCGACGTCGAAAGCACTCGACGGCTTCTCGAATTTCTGACCAGGCGAAATCGCCGTTCAACATCTCTCGGTTCATGTTGTATCGTCCTCGCGGATCGGCGATTTCTACCGAACGACTACACGTTGCTTTCTCAGCATCCAGTCGCGCGCTTTCCCACCTTTCGACTGACATCTACACCTATCCGTCTACCACTCGGTCCGAGGAACCACCTTTACGCGGTACTTTCGCGCAGCATTTTCTTACTCAGTTACCATTTCTTTTGTTTGGGCAGCCGAATTTTCCGCATCTCGCCATCCTCTTTTCACTTCCTGCACCATTCTGTCTCTTTCACGCTCTCCCTCTCTCTCTCTCTTTCTTATCTTAGTAATGCGAATAAATGAATTTTCATTTTATTTTATCAAATTAGCGACATAAACCAAGAATTGATAAGCGCTTCTAAAGTTATTTTGTTTATTAACATGAAATTTAGTTACAAAGCTAATAATAGATTATCGAAAACTCTTTAATCACATTTTTGAAACCTCTCATGCATATGTGTCCAAGTTAAAAATTATTATATTATATTTTTAATGATTAAATTATTACAATAAAATAAAGAACGAATAAAAGCAGTCAAGCAGGAAATATCGAAGTGTTCTTTCAACACTACTAGAACAGTGCTAGAGTAGTGTTTTTTCATCTTTAATGTTTCTCATTCATTTTATAAACGGGTACATGTATATAGAAAACTCTGAATAATAACTGTATTTATATAATACTGTTTTAAAATGGTTTTCTCTTTCTCTTTCTCACATCTCATATCTCTTAATGGAAGAGAGTAAAAAACATTGTTTCCTGTTTCCGAAACAGATATAAATATATAAAACTCATCTTTTTCTCCGAGCGTATCCCTCTCTTTCGTCGACATAAAAAATTGAAAATTGAATATTCGACATGGCCCGATGAGCCCGCGATACGGTATCACGATCACGTTTCTTCACCAGTTTCTCCCCATTGGTAAATCGATCGACGATCGACAGAACGTTCTTCCCATATCAGCAGCCCTAAGAACGCGTTTTACATTAAGGGTTTCTTTCGCTTCTCGATCAATGGGCTCGCTCAACAATTTTTCCGCGTTCCTCGTCGCTAACGTTCTCGCTGAAGAAGCAAACCTGAGCGCGACTCTCCCCCTTCCCGCCCGCGTACGCATCACTACATCCCACCGTTTCTCCGCGCCCTCACCTGCGTCCCAGCGTTCTACAACGAACGGACAGACAGACAGGCACCGACACGAAGAACAACCCTCTCGCACCACCGTGCGCAACCCTCTCCTCCTTCCTCCGGTCTTCTCCCTCGACGCGCGACTGCGCAGAGGAACGGCGCGAGGCGTCGGCGTCGACGTCGTCGTCGGCGTTGGCGTCATGCCGGGGGCGTCGCACCATCGTCGTCGGCGAGCGAGCGTCTCGACCGAGCGTCGCTTCGTCTCGCCAGGCTAGTATCAAGCCGAAAGCCGTCGAGAGGGTCGATCCACCTTCGGGAATCGGTCTCCTGATTAGCAGCCACGACGAAGAACGACCAACGGGATTTACGTGGCCCGCGCGCGTTGTTCCGACGTACACGTCCGGTTTCGCCAAAGCCTCCGGGTGGCGAGAGAGACAGAGAGAAAGAGAGAGAGAGACAGAAAGAGAGCGAGCGCGCGCACAAGGGAGAGAGAGAGAGACAGAGAGAGAAGGAAAAATGGAGCGCGCGGCCGGATCGATCGCGATACGAACGGATGGCTGACTCGAGAGTGAACCGCGAGCGAGTAACGCAGTCGTCTGACTCCGGCCCGACGAGCGGAATCCGTGCCGTGCCGTGCCGGCGCCATTGAACGTCAGCACGAGCTCTCTCTCGGCCACGGGGGAGAACGGCGACGTCGGCGAACGTGCCGAGTGATCATCCCCCGGCATCTCTCGCGATTCTGCGTCGCGGACGGCGGAGAGGGAGAGACAGAGCCTGGTGTGTGGTGAAAGTGCTCATCGCGTGATTAGGTCGAGGTCGTGTCGCTCGTCGCTGGGACCGCTCTCTCTCTATCCATTCCGTTGACCTTCGGCTGCTGCTGCTGCTGCTGCTGCTTCGGGGATGAAGCGCGGAGTCAGGTGACGTTCCACGCGATTCGGCGATTCGACACGATTGACCCTGCTCGCGCCGAGCCGTTTGCGAGCCGCGAGCAGTTCTGAGACGTGTGTAATCCCGCTAAAGGAGCCGCGCGGTGAAAGTGTGTCATCGACGCGACGCGACGCGACGCGACGCGACGCGACGCGACGCGGCGCGTTACGAGACGACGACGACGACGACGACTCTCGAGGTGGTTTGGATCGCGACTTAGGCGTCCTCGACACCAAGTGTCGATATCTTGACATCGCGCGAGTTGCCTCTGCATTGCTATGTGCAACCTATCGAAGGATTCCCTAAAACACGGAAGCTCCGAGAAACGGGAAGAAACTGCAAGTCGCATCAACGATCCTCTAACAGTCACTGAATTTTCCTTATCATATCCTTATATCTTCTCGATAGAGATTGTCTTCTAGTCTAGACTCGATTACGCAATTGAAAGACCTTAGCAAACAGCGTTCGCACGTGATTTATTTTGCCATCGATTTTCGAAGAGCTAACTTCTTCTTTGCTGGTTATCTTCGATGTTACTGACGGTGAATTCTATCAACGGAACGAGTCTGAAAAAATAACTGATCATCTAGAAAATCGGAATCTTGGAGGGAACAAAAAGGCATTAAACGTGTCCTATGATTGATCGTAAAGAGAGAAAGTCCGCTCTGTGAGACATCTGAGCAAAAGTCGATATTTCTTCCGCCCCATCAAATATACAGTGACTATGATTGACATCGATTGATTTTCTGTAAAAATATATATACAGTTGCTACAAGGAGATTGAATTCTGCCGCAGTCAAGCTAGTGTTTAAGCGATAAATTTAACTGGTGTTCTTCGAAGGAAAGTACGTTATTCTAGTCTCAATCTCCGATTGATTTTAAATCGTACAGAAGTAATATAATAAACGTGTGTGATTAAAGCGCTTGTTCCTCGGGAAACTTTTCGTTGTCAGTCGATTGGTGTACATTATACATATATACGCACATAATAGAGAGAAAAAGGTGTGGATTTTTTCGTTGGGTTTCCAGTGTTTTTAGAGTGAACTCGAGAAATAATTTACAAACCTTGATGCGTCCAATTAACAGACTGAACTTGAAATTGAAGACATATCCAGAAATATCGACTTTTATGAAAATAATGAATGAATTTCATGATAATTGAAATAATTTTATTGGAGATAAGGTTTTAAAGGGGTATCATTTTACGGATTATTATTATCAAAGTACATTTTCATAAGCGTTTATCGTTGTAACTAATCTCGAATAGAGGGATCTTAAAATTTAATAACGAAAATAAATCGCAATTTGGAACGAACGTAATCACTATCAATTTTTCGAAACGATACTGGAAACAACTCTTTCCCGCTCGACGAGTTTGTTCAGTAAGAGCTCACGTGAGTTGAAGGAGCCAGACGAAGACGTTTAGATATTTACACGGCCAAAGAGAAAGAGAGAGAGAGAGAGAGAGGGGGGGGAGAGATACAGGAGTACGCACGAGACAGCGACGCATACGCTCACGAAATCGCATATCACACCCAATCCACGCACGATTCGCGCGTGCGTGCTCACGTGCTCGTGGATGCAGCCGGGTGGTGCAACGTGGCCCGCGTCACGCACCCACGCCTCGAGCGCCCACGCGAGATGCGTATGAGCGCGTGACGTCCTTCACGTTCGCGTACACGATCCCCGGAACTGGGCGAATGAGCAGGACCTAGCGGGAAATCCCCCAGTCCAAGAGTGAATCATGCATCCCACGCTTTTGCCGGCGCCGCTTTTGCTGGCGGTGCTGTTCGCCTGCCAGCAGGTGGCCCGGTCCTTCCTGCTGGAGGGCTCCGCGACGAGCTACGCGCAATTTCGCAAATGGAACGCCGGCCTCAACGGCACCCTCGAGTTCGAGTTCAAGACCGAGCAGGGCAACGGGCTGCTGCTCTACACGGACGACGGCGGCACTTACGACTTCTTCGAGGTCAAGCTGGTCGAGAGCGCTCTCCGGCTGAGGTACAATCTCGGCGGCGGGGCGCAGATCGTCACCGTCGGCCACGACCTCGGCGACGGCCACTGGCACAAGGTGCAGATCACCAGGTGCAACGAGAACACCACCCTGACCGTGGACGGGGTCGGCGCGGTCTCGACGTCGCGCGGCAAGGAGTTCGAGTTCGGCAAGCTCGCCGGGAACTCCGACGTCTACGTGGGCGGTATGCCTAGCTGGTACAACAGCAAGCTGACGCTGCTGGCGCTGCCCAGCGTGATATTCGAGCCAAGATTCAATGGATTTATTAGGAATCTCGTGTATGCCGACGGGGAGAACACGATGCCCAGGAGGCAGGAGATGAAGAGTCGCGACGCCAAGGTATGCGAGAGTGCCGCTCGTCTCTCTTTTTACCTCTATAGTTTGTTCGACGTTGTGACATTCGCTTCTTATTCTGTTTAGCCGGAGGAATATTTCAGCGCGAAATTCCGCAGAAATTACACAGTGGCGATTCTAAATCCAGATTCGAGCTGTCTCGGAATTCTCCACGGCGTATTCGCGATGCCAAGCATGCTTGATGATTCTTCTTTAATATTTATCAAAATTTCGTCTCAAACCGCAATATAAACGATAAATATTGTAATAATATTATACAAAATTATATTTTATCTTTTTTTTACTGTTTCCCAAGTCGCTTGTAATCTATTATACGGTTCAATTTTTTCGCGCGTATTTCATCAAGATGAGGCATTTCCGTAATGTACGTGACCGAAATAAGAGAAAGGGTCGTTCGTTCCGAGATCGAAGGTCGTCGGCAAATTGGGAGGGTGCCAATCACAAATTATCGGACAGTCCGATTAATCGGGCCGCACATCCTACCGGCGCGCTATTATACTGGCAAGGGAAAATATCACTTGACTCGAGACTCGTGACGTGGAACAAATTTGATATTTTTTCTGAATTATTTTGTCGAGAGGAGCATCTTTCTCTCAAGACTTGCATACGTTTATTAATTAGTACAATTTGTTTCGCAATTTATTAATTAGTGCATATTGTCTTTTCTTCTCTCAGTGCGTTCATTTTTTCTCAAAAAGTATAATTATTAAAGAAATTTACTGCCTACTTCTCGTTTGTACGTGTTTTTTTTCATCCCCTTTCTGGTTGCATCCGTAGCAAGCTATATTATAGTTATGGCAATATGAAACGCGGATATGAAAGTCGTCTTGTATCACAGAATCGATATACGTGGCGGTCTAAACAATACACGTTGTATATCCAGCGGTGTCATTGGCCGTGCGCAACACCGCGCAACCGATAGCTGAGTCAGGTTCACCGAGAGAGATTCCTCTTGACGCGTGTTACGCGAAAAGCGCGTGCGTGCGCTTCGTCAACATAAAATCGAGACTTTCCCTACCATGAATTGCGGTACACGAGGGACTAAAAATAAATCCCTCCCATTTAGAGAGAAAGAAGACCCCTCCCTTGTTTCCTCCCCCGTACTATTTTATCGCTCACTTCCGACGATCGATACTCCCTCCATTGTTCAGAGGCAACATCTTCGGGATAACAGCGTCTTTTCTTTCCCGATTTTTGCGCGTACAATAATTAGCAGGCGGATAATCCATCCTAAGAGTTCAGCGTCTCGGATACGGGTTTTCCTATCTACCGAAAATTTCCGCCGGGCGCCTGTCTACGCAAGGTTCTGTCTTTAATTGTCGGATGTATTATTCAGAAATTGAAAGAGGGTTCATACATTTTTTATAACGTATAACACATTCCGCTTCCTATGTTCTAGGTTAAAAATTAAATTCTCCGAAAAAATTATTTCAATTTCTGATACTATAATTCGCGTTACTGTTCTCGTTAATTTGATATTGATTTTACCGATATCGATATCAGTTCTTCAGCCCGTCTAGCTAAGTGAATTACGAGAGTTTCTTTCTTTTTACTATATAATACGTTTCATTTCAATGCGCTTGTCTGTTGGCACCCCGTGACAGAATTTACTATGTGCTACCGTGGAATCAAGTTCGGTTCATATTTCTCCCAGTGGCCGTCTGCCAAGAATTTCTCCATCTACTCTTCGGATATGTATCCCGCTTTATCCAAGTATCCCCGGAATCTTGTAACCCATTCCGAAAGTAATCTTGCCGTACTTAGCAAATAGCGCACGGATATGCTTGTTATTCTCGTGATGATAGCTAACATCTCGATCTCGAGGATACAGATTGATATTTCATTTTTATGTATATGACGTTTTAGAAGACAGTGCCGATCGATTTTCTGGTCAACTATTTTAAAAACAAAGGGAGTCAATTTTAAGATAATTTGGATTTATAATTTGCAATATAATATATTCTCTATTCAAAAGCCGTCATAAGTTTTCTCTTTCAAAATTATTTAAATCTAAAATTTATAGAATTGTCTATTTCATCTGATAATTTTATAATTAATAACAGGAAATAGACTTCTATACACTTCTACTTCTACATACTTCTACAAAATAAAACAACTTTTTTTTCTTAATAGGGTACATTTTGTATACTTGTAAGTATCGCGGTTTAATTTTTTGAGCATACGAGGCTATATGTACATTTTAAATTTTATACCGAAGCAGTACTGTTCATTTAATTTATTAATAAACATAATAATATTTAAAACAACAAATGAAATTATGTAGCCTGATTTAAGAAACTGTCATTTTAATTAAAATTCGAGAAAAATTACTTCAGATGTTTGGCTAATACTGTGATAACCTCGCTGTTTAAAGGGTTAAATAAGGTATACGTATTCGTAAATTTAATCATCTTGCTGCTCGATTGGCCACACGCGGTTACGAGGCGCGCATCCGCGTTACGATTAGATAAGGCGACAAATCGAGAATATCCGTCAGTAGGATTGCCATGCGATTGCTAGTACAACGATGTAACCCGGTCGACATTATCGTTCTCCGTACATCCATACGTGACGTTACGGCGGCGCAGATAGATAACCCAGATTTATCAGTGTACAAGAAATTGTGGACAACGCATTATTACTTAATTACTTCCTTCTCGCAAATGTAGGTTACACTAATTCCCCGACAGTTATTGTTTGAAATTATATGAGCGCGTTCTACTAATTAATAAGAACATATAATTAAGCAAGGCCCTGAGAATTCATCATTTTCGAATTTTAAATGTACAGAAGAATTTGTACAATGTAATAGAATACGTGTAACAGAATAGTCCCAATTATCATTCTTCAATGGAATCTTTCTTTTAAATCCGATCTTGATTTTCTCATTACGGCGCTCACGTTTTACATTGTCCCCCATTATACGCGAGAACGGAGAAGATAAACGAGTTACGCTTGGTAGAAAATCGCCATTTCCGCGCGAAACGCCTCTCCAACCGCGGTTGCTTCGTATTAATATTATTTTTCTGTCGTTAACGTTGTAATGTACGCGCGGCACGAAAAGCGATTATCAGACGTACGCGGAGTAAGCGCGATCAACGGACTCCCTACAAATGACTGTCGTGGAAAAAGCAAGCAATTACTCGTAGGAAGCAATTATTTCGTACCTGTTACACCTTTGCCGTGACTATATCGCGCACAGAATGAATTAAACAGTCGCTGAGTAAATAGAGAGAATGAGGAAAGGATTATTTGTAGCGCTGTGTTGGATTTCGAGCAACGCCGTTAATGTCAAATCTTATTGTTGGAAGAGTTCGTGTAGTGTAGTTCCCTTCTCATGAGAGGAACAAACTTTCAATTGGTAATATACGTAATATGAGTAGAATTATTTAAGATTAAGATCGTTCTAAAATGCGTAATTGAAACATGCTTAAATAAAAAGGTACCGTCAAGTAATACGTTGTATAAAACGTTTTAATAACGTAACAAGCGTGTCTTTAGCGCTTAGATATATCTACATAGCTCGAGCTGCCGAGAGAACAAGCGAGGCAGTTACAGTTCGTCGCCGTTTAGGTGATTAAACGGATTAAACGAGAAGATAAATTAATTAATTTGCACGGCGAGTATACTGCAGTAGCGAAACTGTGAAATTCGTTTCGCGGTAACATTGTATCATTTCAAGGAATGCACGCGTGTCTCCGAGCGCTGTACGCGCAGGTGGCCTTAATAATAGCTGCGTTTCAAAGAACGGAAACAACCAAGATAGATCTTTATCGGATAATAATGTGGAGCGACAAGTCCGGTGGACAGTACAAATTGCAGGGTAGACACGCCAAAGCGCACCATCACACTCGAGCCAAACGAAAATAACATATTGCGCGTGCACGACAAACACAATAAGCGAAGTCCTGCATATACCGATGAAATGCATAATGATTATCGAACAATTACAAACTATTACGTGACATATAAAAATATGTAATATAGAATATTTTTTTGTAATGTTTGTTATTGTAATATTGGCAAATTAGAAAAATTCGATCTTACTGTCGATAAATCTATTTTCGTTGAAAATTAGCTATATTGTTTAAAATATTTTAGTTTGCCAGTAACAAGTTCAACTGTCACTTAAAAGTGGAGCTAGTTTGCTTTGCCTGAAACGTTGAATAATTAAAATGATCTTGGGAAGCGGTTATAGACAAACTATTCTATCTTGGGTTATTTGAAGTTTGGAAAAGATTCAAGTGTTTCAATTCAAAACGTCAAATTTAAACAATTATTCAACTGCAAAACGTGAACTATTTACTGAATTCATATTTTTAAATATCGATTCGAAGAAGTTGCTGATCAAATATCTGCAAATTCAACGACAATTTGACATATTTTTTATTACTTTATTTATATACGAGTAAATTGATGAAAACTGAAGTTTTACAATAATCTAATACTTAATCTAGCAAATAGGTAAATTCTCAAATAAGATATGACTAGAAATGTAATCTTTCTGTTACAAATATAAAAAGGATAATATTAGATAGCATTAATGTATAAAATGATGCAAACATTATATGTGTTTTGTTTGATATAATTTAATTTTAATTTTATTTAGTGTCTATACGGGATTTTCTATTCACTGCAATGTAGAAAAAAAAATAGGATTAGGTTAACGATTAATTCGTGATTATCAATCAATGTCGAAGAGAAAACTTATTATAACACCAACGCTATCCCCCATCACTCTATTAATCACACTTATCTTTTCTCTTTTTGCTTTTCGATCTAGTATCCTCGAAACCGCGACGTGAATCGAAAGACGCGAGCGTCTAAGCAATAGAAAATATCGCGTTTAATTAATTATGCTCGCTTGACGTAATCGCGGAGCTTTTTTGTCGCCCAACCGTATTTCTTCGCATGTAATCATGCGTTGAGTGACGTAAATGACTACACACAACGTTTATTACGTTGACTACCAGGATTAATGAATGCGCGGATTTGCAGCTAATGAGATACGATATCACATTCCGCCACCTCGCAAACACGATTCCCGACACAAAATATGCCTGTGTTGTACCGGTGTCAATATAATTTGCATTAAGCATAGTGTAACAAAAATTATGATGCAAAAAAAGTATCTCTCTCTCTCTCTCTCTCTCTCTCTCTCTGTGCCAAAATGCTTTTCCTATATTTGTACATTGAATACAGAGTGTCCAGAAACTTGCAATATCCGATCAATAAGTCTCTTGAAAGATATTGTTAAATATTGTTACATTTCTACATTTTTCAACATTTTACATTTTAATTTGTTGTATAACCAAGTTCCATAAAGCTGGCATTTTGACATGTCGTTTTCACATATCTGTTTGTATGTATGTATGTACATATAACTATCAAGCACAAATATATATCGGAAGTTAAAAGATTTAAACGTCACACACCAATCAAATCGATACGTTTTAAAATTTGCTGACGATGTTTCTCGCTTCTTTGATATGTTACAAGTTAAAGTAATACCTGGTCGCAGTGATATTTGGTCAGACGCATGTGAGCAAGCTGAAACGCGTTGCGATAATTAATCGAGAAACTTGTTAATGAGGGTGGCTGAACGAAATTTCGTACACATGCCGAGATAGATACATTCATGCACACATTTCTGAAAATAACGAATGCGCGGTCGAGACGATGTCTCGTAACGAGAAAGCACATATGGATAAACGACGTGCAGTCTCATGGCGAGAACGAGGAGCGAGGAATGGAATTGCCCGTTGCAAAAGTTTGCGTAACGATGCGCGCCTAATTAATTTTTATTGCGTGTTTATCCTCGAATTATTCGCCGGCGGTTGCCATAAAACATATTTATCGATTTTACCGTTGCATCATTTATTGATTCAATATATTCGCGCGGAAATATTTTATTTATACGAAGAGAAAGACTACGCGACGTAAATACCGCCAAAAAAAATTCAACACATAAGAAATATATGTACTTATTTTGGTTTGGACAAATAACAGCTTAACATCGAATATTTTTCCGTTTTATGTATTATATAATCTTTGCATAGTGGAAACGTAATTTTTATAGCTAGCCTTATTTATTATATTAGAAGATTTAGCAAGGATAATAAAAATAGACATATATAAAATCTAAATTCGACATACGGCTCGACCGAGTATTGATTTATTTACGGCGAAATGTAAAAATAAATGGTATAATCAGAGCATATCGTACTATCAAGTTATAATCGGGACACAGTTCACATTCTTGCAATCGATATTGTCGGTTTTTTCTTCATCCCTGACTCGATACCATTCTATACTCGGCGTCTCTCGTATGTAGTTCTTACGATTTAGTTGCTGCTAAAACCGTTACTACGAGGACGCATATATTGTAGCGAAGTCATTTACATACTTCCAAGTACGTAACGGCGGACAATCGATGACATAATTAAGCCGCAGTGCTGAATTTAATTGCAAAATTAACAGGAAATCTATAAGGAGACCCACGTTCGACAATTGATTAATTACCATGGAAAAATTCGCCGGCACGTTTTCTACTCGCAGAACGAGTAGATTTAGTCTGTTTGTGCATACCGAAAATAAGAGGGAGCATTATCTTTCTTGCGTAATGAGCACGCCTATATTCCCGAAATATCCGGGACTGCAAATCCGACCGTAATAAACTCGAGTAATTAAAATTCTTGTGTATATAATTTTTTGCTTTAATTAAAACTGTATTTTCGTCTTTTACGGCATGCACAGGTCGCGGTTACTGTCCATCCCGGATAGCAGACGTGCATTTAAACGGGTGGTTTGGGGACACACGATGGCCGGGGGATGAAAGCGCAAATGTAAGGGGAGTGGTTGTAAAACTGAATTAATTTCTGTTCCGCGCGGGGTATAACGACTGGCTATTTCCGTCAACTGGCAAAAATGAAAATCCTCGCTGACACGGGGGCCTTTCGATGATTTACAGTTAGCGGGTGGCCAGCGCCAATCGAGAGAATAAACGTTTCACGGTGGCGCTGCTCGCATTAATCGGGTGTACTGTAAATTACTTATGGTTTGCACAGGCCGCGTTTATGGCATCGGGAATTTGCATTGTGACATTTACATTATTATTCAGGGCGTTATTATACGGAGAATTGTGAGCGTGCCGAGATCGATATTCGCGTTCACTTAAAAACGAATCGGTGCACGAAGTAGCAGTGACAGGCTTTGTACTCGAAACTTGAAATGCAATGTCAATGTCCTCGTCTGTTAGACGTTCTCGCTGAGGGAAATGTCAGCGATTGGACGTACTGCGGAGCGTTGATCGGAAATCGATTCGAACGTACGCCATAATTTCGCTTACACAATTCGATATTTACAGTCGGTCATTAATATCGCGTGAATAGTTCGCTTATTAAGTACATATTTTTAGGTGTCACAATATCGGACATTTCTTCCACGAAAATTTTAGAATAGCGTGAATACTTAAAAATTTTTTTCTGGTTATCTATGTTTGGGTTTTTATTTATATTTTCTAAAACAAGACATCGTGCTTCTATATTTGATTTATATATAGAAAAACAATATTTATAATAAAATAATTATATAAAATATCAAATAATTTCAATTTTAATTAAAAAATTCGATTTTAATTCGATAAATCGATTGTGTGTTTTAGATTTCGTGTTTCCACGAAGCAAAATCTATTTAAATGAATTTCTTATGCTTTCTTTGTCATGCACGTATTTTTACTCGGTTGATGAGAGAAGAATGGTGTCGCGCGAGTCGTTCTTAGCCTTGGCCGCGCATAATAATAAAAGATCGTGTAACGAAGGGCAAAGAGAGCGACAAGAAATAGCATCCCGACGGCTTTAGGTGGCGAGAACGGACGAAGACGTATCGATTATCCTGCTCGACTTTGCGCAAACGAGACCGCATCGCGGCGCGAAACGTGATCGAAGATAAAACCACGCTTCGGTCCTAGACGAGAAGAGGGAGTTCAAGTCTTCGTTGTGAAACTTTTTTCCGTCCTTCGAGAATAAAACTCCGGGGACGACTTAATCATCGCGAGGGGTGGATAAAATGCTGTCCTCCCTTCTATCGACCGTGAATCTTTCACGAAAAGGGACTGGCACGATGTCTGTAGAGGATCGAATTGTCCCTCCGAAACTTTTATGCGTACTTCCTGTATAGTCGAGATTTATCATATAATACAGTTAAATGTAAATGTAAACGAGTAGTGAACGTAATAGCTGTTTTTTTTTTGTAAATTAAGATGCCGTGGAAAGAAATTAAAATTCCTTCCAAGATATTTAATTTTGATGTGAGATAATTAATTTGAGATAATTCTGATTAAAGAGTATATATAAAGCCACGCGATATTATTATGCACAAAGATCCAGGCCGACTGTCTCATATTTATTAATTCTGATTAATATTAGCCGATTTATCGTAATTTTAATTTTAAATTATAATTGTCAAAAAGATGTCTACAAGGATTTTAAATTAATTGACGAGACTAGAAACACGATATATATATATATATATATAAAATCGGAAGTAGCATGTCCTAGGAATATGGCGGGAATTTTGCCGGAAGCGGAAAGCAATTCCATTCTTCCGCGTCGCGACCGCTCGGCAAATCATCGACAAAACCGAGCGTCCTTCCTTCACGTCCTTTCCTCGTAACTCGTTCGCCATCCCGACATGTTCCGAGTTTCTCAGGTCATATTTTTGACAGGAATATTGCATTTTGCCAGAACAATGCATACCGAACTAAATTTCATACAAATTTACATAAGTTTGTTTTCAACACAATTGTTTTATGTGGAAAGAGCCATGTGTAGAAATACAGAATCATGCTTTGTTTTTTGAAACTGCTCTGAAATTTAAGACGAGACGGGCGGCATTTTTTATCGATGAACTCTACTCGTTACTGAAATATACTTTTAAACAAGAACATACGCGCCTGTTCTCTTTAATGTAAAAACAGATTAATTTAGTATTTGAATTAAATTGAAAACTTTTACGAAAAATATTTACATTATGTGATATTTAACATTATTTCAACGCACATTTAGATACAAACGTTCGGTCGATTTAACTTTTAGCTACATTATAAAAACAGCTTTTTCAAAGTTAGTATTGACATGTAGAATAGAAATGCACTGTAATTATAAAATACCGCTTTCATTTATTACTTTCATATTAAACAGCGGAAAATAACGATGTCATGAGCTAACAGCAAGAAACCTTAATCGATTATTCACTCAACTTCTTGCTTTCACTGCAAATGTCTTGCTTTCTCCTGGACGTGCACGTACGACGTCTGCAGTTAAACAGCTAAAAGGGTTAAGAGTTAAAACCTAGAATAAAAAAGAAATCGTCACGTCGGTTGACGATATTTCCGCATCGCTTCGCCTTCGTGAGCCATCGGTTCGTCCGCCACTTCGTGTTCGTCGCACGCACGCGAAACTCAGAAATCGCATACAAGCGAACGTCACTTTTATGCTCGTGATAAAATAATAAACCGCATTTGCGGTATTGCGGCTATAGTTGCGCGAGCCTCTCGCGTTTCGAAATGACGGCTCGTTTCGGCCGTCCGCGTAACGAGGGGACTGAAAAACCGCGCGATTTCTACCATCGTCAAACCGTATGCTGTAATAAACAGACGAACTGGATGAGGGACGCATCGAATTATTGCCACGCCGGTGAGTTCCGTGGCACTATTTTGCACTGACGATATTTCGAGTATTTTTCTTCGCGACTATAATGATGCATAAATGTGCTTCGCGGAAGGTATGATTCAGAGATGGAATTTTGCGGATGAAACGATCGGAATTGGTCTTCCCAGAGAGAATTCGTGAAATATTTCTCGCGTAATGCCAATGATACTTCTCAATTTATCATCTACTTATTTTTTGCTGTAACTTCTCGAAAATTCTATTAGTTAGGAAATTTATTTTCATTTGTTTACGTGAACATACTTTGCAAGTTACCATTATAATCTGTGCCAGAAAAATGTACTGAAAAAGTCTACATTATTTGTCGTATTAAATTATGGAAGTTTGAATCAATGGGAACCGAATAACATTATCCGTGAGATTTGTATTGCGGTTCAGAATTCCGCCGATTTGTAAATCTTCTCCGGTAATGTTATGCATATGCGCGTAAACGTTGTGTTATATAAGTGCGTACAACTGCAAAATACAATCCAATGTTACACTTGTAATAGCCGCGGTGTATACCTTTCGCAGTTATGAATTCCTATGTATCGATCGTTAAATTCTCTCACTTTCTCGACACGAATACGATTCCATAATGCAACTGCAAGTTAATACATTTTTCCGATGACATTTACGTTTCATGTTAGCTAAAACCCGGTAAAACGATTTTTTGATTTGCCCAAAATTTCGCTTTGACTTTTCTCAACTATTTGCTTTTCGTAAAAGCACGTGTGTATATATGTGTGTGTGTGTATAATGTGTAGATGTGCATGAATGTCCGCAATGTGTTGAGCTCGGGTACGTGGGTTCGCTAAACCCAAATGACTGTGCGGATCAGTCACCCCTGCGGAAGTCACAGCGTTTGCAGTGAAGACTACGAAGACTGCTATCACCTCGAATGTGGTTTATACTGTGCCGTCTACCGTTTATTCTACCATAAAGCCAATCTATGTCACCTATCTTTCGCTCTGGTATCTCGTGCATAAAAATATTTTTACAGCCACAGTCAATACCGAGTGCAAAATCTCCGGCTACAGAACGAGATCTTTCTTAACGCTTCGAATTGCTAATGGAGACTTTGGTCATTTGAGGTCAAGATATTCTACGCTATTATACTGAAAGAAAATTCTGGTTAAAAATGGATGAATCAGAAAATTTTGTATAGGCGTGATCAAATATTCTGGTTCGTATAATAGAACTCAATATTTTATAACTTATAATAACCAGAATTCCTATTATATGAACCAGAATATTTGATCACGCCTACAAGATTTTTCTGATTCGTCCGTTTTTAAACAGAATTTTTTCAGTGCAGTATTATTATTAGACGTAGTTAAACAGAGAAATGTTAGACAGATGAAATGTTACACCATACATTTTGTTTTTCAGTGCGGTGGCTTTCCCTGCGTCGAGAGCGCCAGTAAACGCAAGTCGCCGAGGGTGAGTAATAAAACTTCTTCTAACAACCCTAGGATATAATATTAGATCGGTGCGGGTGATGCTAGCTTGCAAATGGAGCAACAGGACTGAAACAGGCTTAAAGAGACAAAATAATGAATTTTTCTCGCTTCAACGAAAATCGTCGCGTATTAATGAATTGTCGGGCGTGGTACGATAAAAAAAAAACGCGCGAGGCAATAAGAATTGACGTGGGGGTAAAGAGTTATTCGCTGCGCCGCCGGGCTCTTTTTCATTTTTCAAATGGCTACGCCATGAAACTACGCGAGCGATAAAGCCGGCAAACAGATTTCATGCACGAGCGAATACGCCTGCCTCGCGGGACCCGCCGGTATATTGGCTTCTCGACCGGGCGTTGTTGTACAACGATTTTTGTTGTTTTCACCATGGCGCTACCAATTCTATTACGCGGCGCGGGATGACCGGGTTATGGCTTAATATCTCGTAAGACAACCGTTATAGGCCGTGCGGATAGGCTGTATGCGCTGTGTTACGTTCAATCAAGTGCGCCCCGAATTTGTCATTGGCAAACAACACAGTTTCCACGTACATACGATCGTTAATTGCGATCGTGTGCATACAGACTTTGAGTCACTGTCGCATCGATGAGCTGCTAATAGGATTCGGGTAATTCGATTACGTGATACGAAGATTATGTCGCGAGGTCGATCGTTAGGCGAGAAGAAAAAGATGTTCGCCGAAGTTTCAGCCGAACTTTCCACCGGCGTATTTTACTAATTGCATTCGCGAAAATATGTACGCCAGGTATCCGACAGTGTGTTTGCTCGCTCGGGCGAAAATGTGCGCCGCTCCCTCTCTGTCACGCGGTGCTTTCGGCGGAACAAATAAGCGACGCGGAACATCATTACGTCAGGGCCAAATCAGAGCAGCGCAAAGCTGGCGAAACGACGTATCGTTATTCCTTCCCTAATGCGCGCATTGTACGCCGCGTAACGCAGTTACGTATATTATGCAGCGGTATGCAAACGGTACCAAGCCGTCCTCTCTATCTCTGTTATCTCCTCTCGTCTCCTTCGTATTTCGTTCCTTGTCACTACATCTCGTGGAAGTCGAGTCTCTCTTAATCATGCAGCGGTGCGTATACATCCGTGGAAATTTACGTATTACGAGCTGTTGTGCTGCAATCGCGGCACGACAACGGCAAATCCGCAGAAAGGGCAGTGAGAGGGATCAAAAGAAAAGAGAGAAAGGAAATACACGCTGAAAGAAAGTATACGCTGTTTACTTCAGTTCGGAGACTCTGCTAAACGTCATTTCTTTCATAATTTAAGATTTTTTTTTCACGAACATCTCGATTTAGCTTCAATTTAAATTACATTCGCTTGCGACTAAAAGAAGTGCTTAATATAAAACTTATTTCTAATCTCGCTGATAAAAATATATTTAAGTTTGACATATTGTTCAATTTTCTACATTGTGACACGGAGGAATTTATTGTGAGATTGATACTAGATTTTAGAAGATTTATGGAATCACGACATTCGTCATGAATTAATAAAAAAAATTATCTACCTTTTTTGCATGTATCTCAAGACGTAATGTATAATGCATAATTCTGTTGGTCTCGCAAGCTTCTAGACATAATGTATAATGTATTACGTAATCCTAATTTTTAGGTCATGAAACTTTATATGCGGAGCAGAGTGCAAAGTTGCTAAAACAAAACTCGATGAAATATTTATTAAAAAGTTTAACATCCGGGTTTTTTTCCAAACTTCACGGAACATATGCCGCGGTACTGGACGGAAGTGGGAGAGATTTTCGAACACGCTGCGGCAGCTGCCTATCGTTCGATCAAATGAAAAATCTTCGCTGTTAGAATCCGGAGCTCATGACCCCTTGGTTGAATCGACACGTCGGCCATCTCACGATGTCGCATCGTCCGAGACGGTGGAAGCCATTATACACGTTTTCCAGCTCGTTCGTAATCGCGTTACAAGATTCCTCGGGAGCCGTAAACGTTAACGCGATCGATCGCGCCAAGTGAATCGCAGCGCGTTCTCGGAGGGGTCTCGAATTATTCGTCGTCTATGCAGAAAGTGGGGCGCAGGCAAGGCTGGGAATCGTTAGGAGAAATGAAAATAAATTGCCTGGCTGGGTAGGTTCTAAGTAGGCCGTTGGCGATTTGAGTGCGATCGGAGAAATGGCGTACGATAAAAGTGCACGGTGTTTGTTACGTCGTTAGACGTAATTGACTCTGTTCTCTCATTAGGTTAACGTATGTAAATTCACTTATTCACTTATTTTCTCATTTAAAAAAAGAATCACCTTCTCAGTTGTATCACTTAATATAAATCCAATGAAATATCAGAAAGACGGTTACGATGCTTATGTGAGAAGCTTTAAATAATCTTCAATATATAAAGAAAATTTTAATGTTGCATAACGCAAATTGATAACAATAAGCTTCGCGAAAGTATGTGAAGTTGGTATCCCGAAGTATGAATTTTTACAAAATTGATATGTAATTGACAATGGCATTTGATGGCAATTTTGTAAAAATTCGCATTTTGGAATGCCACTTCACAATGCTTGCTTCGTAATTACAATTGCAGTCTCGTTTATTCGCAGGGATAACAGAGAAGACTCGCGACATCTGATATTCCTTTTCTCGCTATAATCTCGTCAAATTTCAAAGTCGAAGACAGTTAGCGAAACTGGGGAAAGAATCTCGGTGACTTCTTGAACTTCCTTCACGCAACTCAAGAAGACGGATGTCGAGAATACCTTTCCGAGGAAAGTTAAAATGCAAGAGAAGGCCATCGATATCGAGAATATTGAATATCTGTAGATTATGCTTTGTTTAAGAGATATCGCGAGCTACAAACTCTTTTATTTCATGGATGAACTCATATTGGTTCGGAATGGGTCGTATAATTCAATTTTTGACATTTTATTCTTTCTCTGTTGCAAAACTGGAGATTGAAAAATATAAAACATAATCGCATGTTTGTACGAGAGATATACACATCAACAAAGATGATTGATAATAAATCTTATATCAAATAAAGACTTATTTTATATTTTATTTTATGTAGAACGCATTGAGTATTGTAAAATACTTTCCCTATTAATTTCAAAAGATTTCTCTTCTGATGATAAAAAGAACGATGAATTATATAGGTATCATAAATTATTAAAAAACAGAATGTTCCATTTTTCTATCAACAAAGAAATCAACATTTTTTTTATAGCAAGAAAAATCATTATTTATCATACTTTTCAATCTTCATTACTTGTGTTATGATTAAAAAGTAATTATATTCACTTGAAATTAACTGAAGAACATCGTTCCATCATCTATATTTTTCTGAACTTAACTTCCAAAAAGTTCTTTATTTCTAGTCTGTAATTATCTGTAATGTATGTGTATCTCTATAATGATGTATCAATAGATATTTCTGCTGAAGAAAAATCAATTCCTGATTAAAAAATGATTAAATATTTAATAATAACAATTGGGAGACATTCTACATTTATTTCTGTCTATGCAAAGCAATAAAATTTTATATTTTAGTAAAATGCATATGTGTATTACGTTTTCAAGTTGTATTTAGTATAAATCGTTTTTATAAGTATTTTTTTAATGATTAAACAGTAAAGCTCGTAAGAGTATCGAAATAATGAAGCTTATTGGAAAGCCCGAGTCCATTGAAAGTAATAAGCTATTTTCTATCGCGAACTTTTCAATAATAAGAAAGTCCTTAATGCTGGCTGCCTTTTCTCCATTTAAATATTCATTCATGCTCGTTGAAATCCCCGGGAGAAGGGGCCTCTCAGTAATTTAGCGAATCGATTTAATTCCCATCTCCCAAAGATAAATAATCTCGCGAGATTATTGTTCGTTCGATGAAACTGTCAAATATTAAACTCAATCCTCATATAATACGAGATCCCCTCGTAAAGCTCCTGTTTGGTTGTCCCATGCAGATCTCATGGGACAAATAAAACCTTGTTAAATAATGTAGTATATAGCATATTCAGATGCCAATTTTATGGTTCACGCTCGGGTCATAATTTTTTTCGCATTTATCTTCGTCCACGGGGGGAAAAATTATGGATACAAAGACTATCGCGGACAATGCCGTTTTGGCAATCGATCGGCGTGAGTCTCTTTTGCAGCTGACAATGAGCAACTGTACATGATCTATCGCGTAATGGAAGCATCAAAATCACGGGATTCGCTTTTCGTCGTTCTTTTTCCTTTGGCCTACAAAGCGCGATTGCGAAAGAGGCGGTGTATCGTGCCGAATGAGAAAATCGAATATCGATATGAACTTCTCCATTCAAGCCTACGCTCGTAAGAAACGCGCGATTTTATCTATTGGCCCGGAATATGGTTGGATTAAGGTCCCGCGATATCACGAATTGAACTTAACGTTCCTGAAGAATATCGTAATACAATGAAAAGGTTTCGCTGCCTTATCAATTATATATCGCTCCCCCTCTCTCTCTCTCTCTCTCGTATAGTTTTCTTATATATTTTTTCTAATACACGCGACGTCTAAAGTCGTCGAACTGCTGACATCGTAAATCAACTACACATTTCTTCATCATGCTGATATTGACGTACAACGTACATTTTCTAACTTCCAACCTAAATCACGATATAAATTATGATATATAAAATACATGATTTCATAAAAAATTAGTAAAATAGATGGTCAAATTTTATATCAATAATACTACTTCATTGTCAATTAAAATTAATGTAAAATTATTAATATAAAATTACAGGAATTTTATATATTTTATAATAACAATTCAATCAAAATGGTGAAAAAAATCAAAGTGAGTTCTGTACCTATCATTAGGCCATATTGAATTTTATAATTCCCAGGAGTATATATTTGATGAATAACAATTGATTGTGAATCTATTGTTCAATTTTCTTTAACTTATTATAAAATTGCGTTTAATCTTCTCATGCTTATATTAATGATACATCGGTTTTAAACAACACCGATTTTAACGTGAAAGAAATAATCAAGTGCAACGAGGCTTCCGGTTTTTCGCGAAAAAAAGTTATTTCTATATTATCCTTCTGCAAAATATGCCCACTGATGGTCGATGCGACAGAATGACTTCGAAATTCAATTTGTGAGCCGCCTGCAACGACGGCGTTTTAAAACGGCACTTCAAAGTGGACACGTAATATCCGCCGGATCGATTAATGGCACATTTTGTGGATGTGTGTATATGTATATGTATTATATATCTAGACATATATTAGAACTGGATTTATCACGTAACACTATTCGTTTTAAACAAGCTGGATCAAAACTATCGTGACTGAACTTTCTCGTTCCCGTAATCATCAAATCGCTGGCTGGCGTAACACGATAGCTTATCGATCAAAATAATATCTATGGATGTTGCATAGATGATAATACGTGCAACGTGATACCCGATAAGTTAACTCGATAATATTTCATCTTTTCTCTTCCATCTTGCAGATGAAAGAAAATGGAATATTTTCGTATTTCTAGTGAGGTAGCGTTTTTCTCTCTACCCGACATACGTTTCACGATAGTGAAAACCTCGAGTTCTTAAGTCTTAAAGTCCTCTGCCACAAAAAATTCGTCTTGACATCGGTTAAAGAATAATCCCTACCGCGCCCTTGTGACCCGATTTCGTGTTAAAAATAAGAAGGTCCACCGGAATACGCGAAACTTTAGACGGCGACGGATACGGAGAAAATCTCTGGATCATTCATAAATCACTTAGCTATCAGACCGCTCCATTTTGTCACCGATGTGATCGGGCCTCCGTTCACTCTAGATTGAGATGAATCTCAAGGCGGCGCAAATTAAATTCGTGCTTCATTATTCATCGTAGACGGTGGTGCGGCTCCATTAAAAACGTATTAGAGCCGTTCCGCGTACGCGGGCTGTGGAAAAGATCTCGTCGGACAGATCTCTACAGAGAACGACAAATTCATTAGCGCGTAATCGTCGAGCCTTCTTTTTAGCTCGCTGAAAGTAATGCGTATATCGTATCATTTGTATCGGCGAACTTTTTCTGCAGCGGAATAAGTGATAATTTGCGGCCGGTACGTGAGAATATATTGCACGTTGTACACGCGTTTGATTAAACAAATGAACGGAAGGGGTTTGCCTTCGATTACCGATTAGCGCGCGAATTTGAGTGAATCGATGAACCAATAATATATGCTGTGAAAAAGGTAAAATGAAACCAGATTTACAATCTGCGAGATTGAGGCAAATTGTTCCGCCGATTTTATGTCGGCCGTTTCTTTAACCCCGATCGTTACACCGCGCAGTTTTCGCGCGAAATACGGATACAATCTCTTCCAATCAAGAAGCGCAATTAAGGTACTATCGTCAATCATTTGATTCACAAGAAACGACGAAATAAGAAAGAAAATACGGATGTATCACTGCTTTTACAGCATCAAATTAAGATCGGAGCAAACGCGATGCATCCAATCAAGAGATCCGTAATATTTGACAAATTAACGTACCAGTTTCAAATCGCCCTCGTGAGTTTTCATTTTTTTCGCATGTATGTCAGAGTCATTTATTAAATTATAATTGGATAAAAATCGATAAGAGCAAAATGAGAAATACGAAACTCGTGTTCGTATTTTTTTTATAGATATGCATGAGGAAAACAAGAAAAAACGATGAAAAAAAAGAACGGAATTGAACAATTAAGATACGCAATATTTTCTGCCACAAAAAAACTTCTTTTTTCATCAAATGGATTTTGCTAATAAATGAGTATGGGTGCAGCTTGTAGCTTCTTAATACTGCAGATGTTAGTAATAATTCTAACGAAAGGGGGTAAGACATGTACATCATGTGTGCAAATGCGAGTGCGAGTTCACAGAGAGTCGAGGCTGATTCTACAGGCGTTTGCTCTATTTCAACAGGCACTAACCGCTATTTCATTAGCGCGCATTCGGTGATATATGCGTGCGTTTTCGAGTCGGAGAGGAACGTATTAATTAAGGCGCACAAGGAACTTAAACGCATCCGAGGTCCAATCAGTCGAAATTATGCATTCCATTAATAAGGAGCCGAAATTTCCGCGACTCGTTCATTATGTTCGCCTTTGTTAAAATTAGATCTTTGACGCGGACGATTATGCAGTTACGAAACCTGTATCTTGTACAATACAATGTATAATGTAGAATCTGCACAACAGATCCGTTTTACATCGATCTTCAACTCATGTCAATGCAGAATTTTAAATACATCATGTTACGTTGAAAATATGAGTGTAATAAGTGATACGATCTTCTATTACTTAAATTCTAATCTTGCAATTTTTGTAATACTCTGTGTTTTAATCTGAAAGTAATATAAACAAATTACAAGGAAAATCGTCAAAAAATTAAATAGATCCAAAACACGATTAAGTACAATTACGGATTAATAATTTTTATAGATTGTAATTTCAAGTTTGCTATTAATAATAATCGATAATATCAGTTGTAATATGTAAATCTTTATATATAAAAAATAAAAAATATTGTGAGCAACAAAAATTTATATTTTATTTGACATTATTTCTATCTTATACTTTCCATGTTATTTTTGTGCATTATTAATTAGAATTTTTGACTGTAATTAATCTTAAGAATATGCTGTTAAAATTGAATAAACGATTGTAATATTGCACGATTAATATATTTTATATATTCATTTATGTCATATTAAAATTAATTTATTAAAATGTGTCTTTGTTCTATCGGTGCCTATTATTTTGGCGTATTTTATTACTCTTCCTACGTCTATTTTCTACATTATATAATTCTGATTTCTGCTTTCTTGTCAGTGATTTATCCGCGTCTCATCCTCAGCATGTGCCAAGGAGAATACTATCACCGGTGCTTTATGCAAACCACCGGATCTTCAGCATAATGTGCCTTGTAAGCTTGTCTACGGTTGTCTTACCTCTCATAGAAAACGGTGGTTAGACGTTGTATTTGTTCTCCTCTGCAGGATAGACATTTCTTGCACTTCCGACGTTACAGTCTCAAAGACCTACCGTCGTGTTTCTCGAACTATCATGCCCGAGCTTTCCGACGAAATGATCGTAGATGAGTGATCGCGAATAGCTGTAAGCGCGATGTCTTATTATGTCGAGTTGATTGTGCTCGATGTGCGAAGTTGGTACGAATTGTCCACGAAACGAACAGAGACAGTCACTGTTTCTCGACGGGATTCTCTATTCAATGTTAATTTATAGCTTCTCTAAGATGGATAGAATTATTTAGACGATTAAAATGATTTTAAAAAAATCTAGTTTATGTACGTGAATACTCTATGAGAGTGAATGTTCATCTAGTTGGCACCTTCATTATCGAGATTCACTTTTTTAATTATCGAGGAATTTTTCCGTTATAAGCACAGCTATATTATCCAGTCGATGCTGGAAAAATGGATAAGTGCATTGTTTTAAGCTACGCAAGATCCGCGTATATCGAATATAGCTTTGTCAAATCGAAGGACTGCTCTCCGAAAGTACCGTGACCGAGAATCGAACGGCCGAGTGAGAAGCCACGAAGAAGTGGAACGGGGTGAAGGGATTCCACTCCGTGGGTTAAGGACACTGAAATGAAGGACCAAGACAGTGGACCCACGACAATAGGTCCGTCAAGCAATTGTGCGGTCGTACCTCTTCGTGGGAGTTCGCAAGATCGATAGAGACCAGGGCGCTTTTCATCGAAAGGAGGTCCAGGTTGAATATCGCATCGCCCATCGCGCCATTATACAGAGCCGAATAGTCCGAGGCAGCTTCGTGATTCCCACGTGCACCGCGAGCCCGAGTTTGACGTACTTGAAATTAACATCGTGTCGCTCGTAAAATGTCGCTATGTAAAATGTAAAGCAGAGTATGTCGGAAAGTTTGCGCGTGTTCTACTAGACGATGCTATTCTCTTAAATGCAGGTCGCACAGTGAGTTGCAAATTCATGCAAGACGATCTGCATTCTTCGATGATGCACAATTTTTCCATTTCGCCAGTCATCAACACTTAGTTAGCGAAGAGAGAGAGAGAGAGAGAGAGAGAGAGAGGAAGGAGGACCGAAACCGTCGCAAATGCGATTATCGCATTTTTACTCCAAAGAAATTATTCTCGTTTAATATTCTGTACTTGTATAATATCGTGTTAAAAAAGTATTCGAATTTTATTATATAATATATTAAATCTTTTTACGCAATCTTTCTTTTTTGAAGATCGATACCGCCAGACAGATAATTTCTTGCTAAAAGTGCAAAGATTGCACATTTCTTGCTCATTATGCTTGGCACTTTTCGAGTCAAACGCGCCTTATTATCGCTTCAAGAGGAAGTCGGAGATTTTCGCTCTTCCTCTCCTTTCTCTGCAAACGGACCTGCTCCCGAGAATTACTTAGAATCGAATTGTTGCGTTTATCTTCTCTTTGTGAGATAATTCCCTCTTCGAAGCTTCCTTGTATCGTTTTGCTCTTTATCCCGCGATCTTTGTTCTCCTGCTGAATGAACATTCAGTTGAATGCTGCAAGTTGTCAGCGTCTAACAGTCATTGTAATGATATGGCTTGTTGACAGAATTGAAAGGCTTTATAACAAACTATGTATTCGAATATCGAAGTTTCATTCTGTGACTGAATATTGAAATTTTTTACAAAGAAATGTCTCAGACGCGATTATTATTTGTCAATGTAAATATTGCGTTATAGAAAATTAAAAATTATATATATATATATCTTAGACATATTAATTATTAATTATAGAATATTATTGAACGTTATAAAAAATATACCAAGAGATAAATAAATGAAATATACTTTCACCTCGCATATAGATCTGGTCGAAGAATTATATATTTAGCAAATATTTCATATTAATTTAAAAATTTACTTTGATATCATTCTTTTTCCTTTCAATTTGCATGATATAGTGATGAATCTCGTCAATGTTGTTATCGCGAGCGCAAAGGCAAACGCGAAACGATACCGTGACTCTATTAATGCCGCATTCCAACTCGTCCTACGGTTTTCTTTCAAGCGGAAACGCGGCGAAGAACTGCCTTGCGGAGGTAGATCGAAGTGAAAAGGAGATAAGCAAGTTAAGACGAAGAACACCTATCCGGGAATGGTGGAAAAAAAAGGAAAGATAGGAGAGTGCCTCTTCTCCGTAGACGTCGGTTCCTTTATACCATCCAACTACTCCTTCCCCGTCGGAGCGTCCCGCTTGCACTCGCTCCATTGTCTTCGGAGCACCGCAAAAGGGTTCCCAAACACGCCCCATCCCGGCCGACGTCTACTCGTCTACTCTTCCAACGTCTTCCCGCCGCCCTCTTCCAGGTCCCAAGATGAAAATAGGTTGATGCTCGAGAGAGATCCGAGGAGGTCGCGCGCGGCTTGAAGGGGGTCGTAGGTCGTCGAGAAGTCGCGAGCTTTCAGCGACGTGTATTGTACGTGTGTGTGTGTGTATGTACATGTATTGTGGTGTGTGCGAGCATGCCGCTTGTGGATTATCGTCGTACCGTTATTTTAACGCTTGTCATACCTACGCTGATATATGCCGTTGTCTTAAAACTCTCCGAAATAAAATGGATCTCTACTTGGTGCTCTCTCACGCGAGCGATTGAACAATTGCGGCAATTAAACTTGCGAAATAAAACTTTTAAGGACTAATCTGTTATACTCATTTATTGCAGTTACTTGCATCGTTTTCGTATTTATATATTCAAATTAGAAAGAGTCAAAGATGGATAGCCATGTCGACAGAGAACATGTAGGCTTTCGTTAAAAAAGTTAAAGCGCATTTTATAAGAACTTGTTACATTGTATAATTTCGATTAGATTGATACATAACTATATTTGATGCTATAGAGATGGGACGTGAAAATCTAGCACTCGCAGAAAAGTAGCAAGGATTTCATTCTCCTGTAAAAATATAAAGTAATGAAGAGAACGTGGCGAGATTGAAAAGTGACGCTACACCGTCGGCGAAAGTCTTTCTTAAGAAGGAATTCAAGCCAGTTAGAATTGGCGAAAGGAGCGACGGATATACGTCCGTAGGGTTCGATTCTGCCAGTGGAACGTCCCGGATATGAGTTACTGACCCGTGCATAAATGGACGTTATAAATTCTTCCAAGGAATATTCATCGGAATCGAGGCATGGCGCGCCGTGGAATCGCCGTGGCGGGTCGTATAGAGGAAATCGAGTATGAGCCGAAGGG
>VBVR01000122.1:48037-74745 GCA_011638315.1 Tetramorium parvispinum | reverse complement strand
GGGGTGATGCCAACGTTAATTAGCAGCGGCCCGCCGCTGCTGATTCGAGCGGCTTAATTAACGGATCGCGCTAATGCGCGGGATAATTGCTCGGCATCGTCGATGATCCCTCCGACGACAACGGGCGCACTTGCTCGCGGCGCATCGAATCTTACTTGCGACGTGAAGGACGACGACGGCGGCGGCTACTGGTCCCTGTAACGGATGTATCCCTCGTGATTACTTCTCGTCACTTTAATTGCTTTCGGTCGAAGTAACAGAGCACGACGGGCGACAGCTGTGTCGTGACGCGGTGAATGATACGAGATGTCAAATTAGCGAGCTTACGCCGGATTGATTGGAAGACGAATTGAACGACCTAATTAAATCCGATTGTAGTTTCCACAAATATTTACATGATCAATATTAATTATACCGACAGGAGCCATGCATCAGATTACAATTCTATTATCGAAAAATGCACATTTAACTCTTTGCGGTTTTATGTTTGTCGAATTAGCGAAAATATATTGCGTTGCGGTAGCCAGCCAACTATATTTATGGAATTTGCATTTTCAAAAAAAAAAATACCACCAAGTAAAAATTCACGTTGCATCAGCCGACTAGTGGATCAATTTTCATTCATTTGAAAAAAAATAATTTCGACCGCAAAGAAAGTTATTAATATATAATACGCGAGAGAGAGACAATAATTTTCTTGTTGATTCACATTAGAGCTGGATGAGATGTTAACGATAAAAAACTTTTCGTGCGTCGACATCGAAAGTAAATCGGGGAAGAGTACGTGTATTTACATGCGGACAAAGGAAAAAAAAAATGCGAGAGTGAGAAAGGGATATACGGTAGCGGCGATGCGGCCTGGTTTTCAAAATGCTAAAACTATCCCCATCGAAAGACAATGGAGAGCTCTTTCGCATAAATGAATTCTGGAGCGTCCTCGGGGTATAGTCTCGATCGAGCACGAACAATCGCTCGTTTCTCCCGATCAACGAGACAACGAGGCCCTCCTCTCGTCACATTGTATTAATCGGTGGATTTCTGTGCGCGATTCACTCGCCCACCACTGGCGCGGCGCGCGGACGGGACGCGCGGTGCCGGTGCCAATTAACAGCGTTGATTAGTTAGTGCGGGCGCAGCAAACACGTTGATGTATAGCTGCCACCCGAAATTGCAGCTCGAATGGAGTCCGTGCGTTAGACGTGTATACGCACACGTGCTTGACGTTGTACATGCCCGATCATGAATCTTCATCTTCGACCTAATTACTTCCACAGTCTCGTCGAAACGCGCTTCATTACCTTTCGACACGCGATTATTTTACCTGGTCGATAATGAACGACGCGCATGGAATGCTCATTACGACATAAAATCAACTGCATTAAAGCAGATCAGTGAAATTGAAAAGCGAACTTTTACAAAATTGATGCAAATGGCATTGTCCACAAATTGCCCACATTTGTCTGACACATGAATAGTCGTTATTTATCCACCTTGCCAATTAAAAATGCTTAGAAGCGTTGATGATAAAACTTTTTTTTGTTTATTTTTAATTTTCTTTGCAAGGTGGACAAATAACGAATATTTATGGATAAATGTGGACAAATTGTGGACAATCAAATGTCAATATCAATATCAATTCCGTAAAAATTTGCATTTCGGGATTTGCAAACTTCACAGACCTGAAAAAAAATGGAAGATCTTCGAAAGAAACTTTATGTCTATCGATAAGAATGATACATTATTCGGAAAGAATCAAACAATTGCAACAAGTAGCTTTAACTATTGACCGCGGATATTTTCACATCCTTCACAGGTAATGAGAGTATACATAATAGATAGTAAGTTTACATTCCTAAGGATTCTATAGTTTGTGTTCTCACGCTTCACTGGCCATTTCCGATTTCGGAGCTGATGAATCGCGGAGTCTTCTTCCGCGAGCCCTCGCCGATAGCGGAACGCTCCATACGCGACTATTAAGATTATGTAATAAAGTTTTATCTAACAGGAATCATTCGGGTGTTGGCGATTCCTGGTCTCCCTCTCTACTCAAAGATACAACAATATATAATATATTATATATAACTATTATAAGATTTTATAAATAAGTATAATGCAAAGTTGCAAAATTTGCATTTTACAATTTTAAATTGTGCAAATTATACGAGGATTAATGTGGATTTTCCACTTATTTCCAAGTATGACTACAGAAAAGGGAATGTTATTTCTGCCGAAAATGTTCTATATCTAACTTATTAGGATTGTCAGGAGCGGAAGACACGCGCAGGTACTCGCGATCTTTCAAATTTAATGACAAGCACGAGGATATTAAATTTATATCGTCGGCGAGACACACGTCGGACGCGGGGAACGTGATGCATCTCGCGTCAGTACACTACATGTCGCTCTTCAAGGTGTCATGTATGATGTACCTTCGGCGTCGGTGCGTTTCACATTACTTGGCGCATGCAGGGTCACTCACGTGCATTATGTCTTGCGAAGTAACATCTTTACAACCGCAACACGTCATTAGATGAACGAGTCGCGACGCAGAACAGTAATAGCTTTTCAAGATCGTAGCGTCGTCGCGCGCGATATCCACCCTTACTTTATTTTCTTTTTACTTGTCGACGATCATACGCCAGATAAACAAACGGTAATCTCGATATAATCGATATGGGGAACAATGTGCGTGTTAGAAGCGCATAATTAATTTAAATTGCTACTTAGCCTCTCGATTTCAAAGCACGGCAATCGCCATTTACAGAAAGATTTAAGCCATCATTTGTATTCATAATGTCGCATTCCGTAATTGGACTATAATTTCACCCGCGGGAGCGTAATATGGATTGTAGAAAAGCGGAGTAAAAATAAAGTCTGATGGATATCGGAAAATTATTATCGTTTAGTGCCCGCAAGAACGGAGCGGTTGCAAGTTGCGACTAGAAAGGGGGTGTAAGTTCTCATTCTTTTTTTTTTAGAGAGAGAACAAAAGGCATTAACATTTAGAGCGCCCGTGAAAAAAACTTTTCTTGAGCAAAAACGGCGGAGAGAACTTTCCATTACAGATAGGCAAACTTCGTCCATGACGGAGTTTTCTTATCATCGGCAATATCGAGGTTGTCGAATAAACGTTAGAGCGAATGAATCTTCCTCCGTGTACATATCTCGACATTTTCGTTCGATCTCGACGCTCGCGATGTTGGCTCGGAATACACATTTGTCGAGACATACATCACCTATTCATCCATCATGCTTGCTTTGCCATCACGTTTTATCAATAGAAGGAATGTGGTTGCGTGTGTTCTAACAAAACATTGCGATGCTCGACATAACGTCGGATGAGAGGAAAGAAAACTTTTTAATATAGAACAAGTAAAAAATAGCTGTATTGAGTGAATAATTAATTATCACTCGGTGAAACGTCGAGAAATATAGAGAAATACGAAATGTAGAAGTGATTTTTAATTTCCAGAATTTACTTAGGATCATTATATTCAAAGCTGTCCGATTATTGCTGAATTATTGTTAATTAAATAAGCTTTGAAATGTCAAGGGTTGTTACTATCGTTCCTCCGTCTAATTTAATTTGCATGCCAATTTACAAGTAAGCTTTTCGCGAGTAAGTTTCGCTGTACCTCTCGCGACCTTTTAATATCAATAACCGCGCAATATTGCTCGAGAAACGCAATAAAGATTGAATAACAATTTTTGTGTTAAACGTTAAAAAAATATTTCCTTTTATTTGTACATTTCGACGAATAGCGCGTATCACAGCGGGCTCGCGGCATATTTCAATTGTACCGTTCAAAATTGAATAAAAATCTGTTAAAGTAAAACGCGCGGTCTTTGATCTCCATTCGGCTGACTTTCGGTCTGGTTGCCCATAGCGTACCCAAACGTAGGGGTCCAAACTTTATCAATAAGCGTCGATATAAAAGTCCGTACCATCTGTATTCCATAACTAATATGGATGAAGGAAAGATCCCGCGGGGCAGAAAATTTGCTTATTCGACACCGCTGGAACGAACGTGAACGCCTTAATAAAGTTTCATGAATTACTTTGCGCCAGCCAACGTCAAACCAATTTACACTTCCATGTGTATTCGACAAAGTTGTCTTCTGACGACGCGAACGAGAGCAGGCACTGCCCCGAATTCAATTACACAACGTATTGTATGCTAAACAACGCGTTTCGATGAACGAGCACTAGATGAATTCGTGAAAGATAGATGCGTTATTTTCCAAACGCACAGAAGAATTTCGTTGCATTGGAGAGCTCATCGTTTTAGGTAACTTTATAATTAAAGCTGTTAACTGAGATCTATAAGTGACATCTAGATTTTTATTTATTACTATTCGGCAAGGCACAATCGATCTCGTATTTTGCGTATTGAGCAGCACATTTATGAATTTTATATGTGTAGAAAGTAAAATTTATATACATTTATATACATTAAAATATAAAAATATTAAATTAAATGTATTAAATAATAACACGTTACATTGCAAAATTTTATGCGATCATAATTCGCATCAGATTTTAGGATAGAATTCTATTTACATTTTTATATGTATACTGTACATTTTCATATGTATGTATGCATAGTTAAATAAATATTTTTTTATATGCATATGCACATATTTTCTGTCTTTTTAATGTTTTTCACATTGTACGGTATACAGAATTATTAATAGAATTTTATTTCAAATGCTGATAGAAATTATAGATTGTTTAAAGTAAACTTTAAAAAAGATATTAAATTTTCAATTAAAAAATACCTGGAATTCTATTTCAATGTTTAGAATAAAGAATATTTTTCTGATATATATCACAGTGAAAAGGGCCATTGAGAGAGCGCAGCTTATTGCTAAAGAAATACTCATAACATCATGGAGAGAAGAATAATTAACATCAGATACTTCGATTTATTTCAGATTTCCTTCAATGGGATAAAATATACATTAGTAACTACAATGAATTACACATTATGCAAATAAAATTAGTGCGCTTCATATATCGTACTGGCTTTTAAGGAATATTTCATAATGACGCGATGTCGCACAATTCTACAGGACGTCTATCTTCTTTGTTGCTGCTGTCTATAATCAGACATTGAAAACATTCAAAGAATGTTCTAATTTTCAGGTATTTTTTGTACGCTTCCAAGCACCTTTTGAGACGCTGCTCGTATTGTCAGAAGCGATATTTTACGAATGGCACGAGCGGGAACGAGGCAGAGCGCTATTTCGTCCTTTATGTAACTTACGCGACCGTAAACATCGAAATCTGCGAGACCGAAGTTAGGAAGGAGCGTTTATAACTTGCAAACAAGAGCGCGCACTCCCATATCATGGCTTCCCTCAATTACAATGCGCCGTACTCCGAAGCAAAGTCGAGGGTTGTAGCTACGCTGTAAACAGGCGTTCCCAAGTCCGCTCGTCAGATGAGATTTTTCAATGCGTTTTCAATCCTTTTCAATGCATTCTTTCTTAGTGTTTCAGCTATTTTAAAATTGACAGAATTCCTCGACAAAAACGTACTGCCGCAAAAAATATACCCTGTTTTGTCGAATTCCCCGGGGTTGCGAGTGAGACTTTCTATAAATTCTACACTGAAAGAAAATTCTGGTTAAAAATGGACGAATCAGAAAAATCTTGTAGACGTGATCAAATATTCTGGTTATTATAACAAAACTCGATATTTTATAACTTATAATAACTAGAATTCCTCTTATAATAACGAGAATATTTGATCACGCCTACAAGATTTTTCTAATTCGTCCGTTTTTAACCAAAATTTTTTTTCAGTGTACTTTCGTAATGTTAATAAGAAATGTACATTTCATCAACGAGAACGATTTAAGGATCGTAAAAATTGTGAATTAACTTTGAAATATTAACAGCTTCGTCTAGAATTTTTTATTAATCGTCATAATTAATTGCGATACTAAAGCTGCTGGGAAAATCTACTACGTCGAGGGATTAAGTTTTCATATTGTGCGACTTAATCTTGTTGGATTGCGGAATAAATCTTGTTGATATAAATCTTGTACGAGACAAACGAACTTTCGCGCGTACATAACGTCGTGTAATGGCGATTTCATTCCTTGATAATATAGTCTGTGTGCATTTCGTTGTTAAGCGCAGCGTCGTGGAAGCGAATATACAGGATAAATATACAATGAGCATATACCGGTTCTATTTGTATCACTATCTGTATGCGACCTTTATACAAATATAACTGTAACGATTTCTTGATCAAGCACGGAGTTGACTTTTCTGAGGCGACTAGAGCTTTAATTACGAAACCATCTAAGAAGACGAGATATTAAGTTTCGAGGAATCAAAGCTTCTCAGAATCGGGGACGTTACTTTTAAACTCGGACAAACTCTAAGAGACGTAAAAGTATTAACTATAAAAAATTAAGGGAACGGCGAGGGACTCTACACGGGTAGCAAGACGACGTTACTTGTCATTTCGACGTGGAAACAAATAACGTTAACTACACTGAGAGAAAAATATAGTTACTTTGGGCCTCAACCACAATTTTCGAATATTTCTAACGATAATTATGGTTAATATAATGATCCATATAGTTAAATTAATCATATTTATCGTTAGAAATATTATAAAATTATGGTTGAGGCCAAAAGTAACTATATTTTTCTATCAGTGTACCTGCATGGATAAATTTTTTTGCCCTAAATCTTTTAACACGTCAATTTTGTTTTCCAATTTATTGGAGAGCTCATAATTGAGGGGAGGGAAATTGATAACGCTCCAGTTATTATTATCAATAAACATTTCTTATCAATAATCATTTCATAACATGTAACACAGCGCTTTTAGATGAAACAATAATCAAACTATTGGACATCCCACTAACGTAACACGTGCAACGAAGTCGCGAGTGATTTCCTAAATACATAAATGCCGTTTGGTGCAACAACCATGCAACTCACGCAATTAAAATCTATGTACAGTATGAAACTGCACAGAAACTTTTCAATTATCCAGACAGAACAATACAGGGAATAACAACGCTGGACAACTTTACCGATAATAATATTCAGAAATATATTCAATGAAATTCAAAAAGTAATTCCAAAGCGACCAACGCGAACTCAAAAATAATTTAAAAAATAATCGACGTAATGACAAAATGAGAACAACAACGACAGAGACAGAAATGACAATTGACATATCAGGTCCATCGAGAACTTATTCACCTAAAAAGACATCAACGCATTTTCGGCAGAATATACCAATACGTCTTCACCAGCGTGGAGCGACGCTTTCAGCTTCGGCCGTGTGTCGACACGATTGCAACACTAGAAACATTTCCCGGTAATCGAGTCCCGCCGCGCGATTATTTCGGCCGCGAAAGTGATCCCTCGTCCCACCGCCTCCTGGGCACAGAGGTAGAAGAGACCTTACGATCACGCGGCCCGCCGCGCGCGCTTCCCGGAGCGTTCCTCCGGTGCGAGGGTGAGGATCCGGACGTGCCGCGTTCGCGGTCGCGGTCGGCGCACGAGTGTGCCGCGGACGAGCGTTCCTCGGTTCCTCCGCGGCCGGTTTCGACGGTGCTGGGTGCTGGGATCGCGCAACGGCCGCCCCGCGGCCGTCGCGCGTCTGCGCCCGAGCGGGTACGCCGCGTGCCATGTGCACGAGGACCGGGAGATACGGATGGACGAAGGGCGAGGGTTGGGGATGGGGAAGAAGGGCGAAGGGGTGGCGGGACGAGGGTCAAGCCACGTAGGGTGCCCCTCCGTGTAATCCGCTGTCTCGAGGCTCGAAGGAACCGTACGAAAGTACGATGTGAGACGAATAAGAAAATAATGAAGGAGAAGAAGAAGAAGGGATGTTAGACATTGGATAACCGGCACTTCCGCGCCGGTTTCCCGGAAGTCGACGGTGCGTGAGGACGCGAGAGGATGTGGAATGAGATGTGAAATGCGATAAATATTCGAAATGACCAACTTTACGCGATTTCTGCGATCCGCGAGGATCGAGAGACGGTACGGACGAGGTGTAAGGAAAAACGAGAGAAATAATTTAGATTCCTAGAAACGGCCGACGCTTTGCATAATTCGCGCGGTGCTTACGGCGCGGCGGCGCTCGCAAAGTGGATCACGAAAATACGACGTAAGAGAAAAGACGGAGAGGCGAGCGAGAGTATTCGGGATATTCGGGATAGATCGGGGGCCCTTCGTGTGTGTGTGTGTGTGTGTGTGTGTGTGTGTGTGTGTGTGTACTCGACACGTGCTCGAAAGTCGAGTGGCGATACGTGAAAAGACAGTAAAGAAACGAAGAGCACACGATGTAAATATGACAGAATATACGTACGGCACACACACTCTACATAATTTATTTACTTTGCGCGAGAACCGATGCGGAATATGGTGTAGGAATATTATGGCAGGGTGTAGAGCGAGGGATAAGAGATATATAAGACAAACACTCGGACCCTGGACATATCTAAATAGCTTGCCCCGATGTGCTGGGGGCTACCAGAAATCTTACTGCATAAATTCTATCTGCTCTCCACGTGCGCCACGTAACGTTACTCCGGACTCGGAGATGCAGCTGTACTCGTCGCTGCGAAGGGTGATGGACGGCCGGGCTGTTTTCTCAATGTCACTGAATTCGTACCATCTGCCTCTGGAGAGTGTGCGTGCGTCGCTCGCCGATGTCCCAAGTAGCACATGATGGTTTATATGTAATACGCTGAAAAAAAATTCTGGTTAAAAAGGGAAATCTTGTATACACTGCAAACTTCTATGGGTTGCTATTGCTCCTCAATATTCGGTTAATTTGACTAAAACAATGAGATAAAATTAGCGTCATATTGAGTAAGCTTTCCTCAAAATGTTGTTAATTTATCTGATTTAACTTCCATATTAGTCAAAATTTTTCCTTCCTTTTAGTCAAAATTAATGAAATATTGAGTAGGAGCAGTGGCGATCTATGGAATAATTAAAAATAACTCAGATTGAGTATAATTTGACACTACGAATTTAACAGTGTAGGATTGAGCAAATATTCTGATTATTATAATAGACCTCAATACTTTATAACTTATAACAATTTCTATTATAATAATCAGAATATTTGATCAATCTTGTAAGATTTTTTTGATTCGTCCGTTTTTAACCAAAATTTTTCTTCAATATACATATGTAATAAATACGTATTTATACGTATATTTATATACATTTTATATACATTTTCTAAATGTTTCTACTATTTTAAATACGTATAAAATAACCAACTTGTATTATTAAGGTGTGAAACAATGGCAGCTTCGGGCACGAAGCTACAACTGATATTCCTCCACCGATACTCTCTTGAGTCTAAATTATTAAAGTTATTAATATTAATTTTATATTGTTTGCGATCGTCGTGCCCAACGCAGAATGATAACATCGCGAATGAACCGACAAATTACAGTTGGCCGTCGAATCATTATTGTGGAATCGCTAATGTTATTTGATCATCTGGCTGAATAAACTTTGATTATCTGGTTCTGCAATCACAAGCGTTGTCATCGCCGCCGCTTAATGCGCGTGAATCAATGGCGATGAAACGCTAATCTCTACAAAACCATCTCGCGTTATAAATTTTATGCGGCGCATTTACATTCCACGTTATGTCCGCATAATTTTGCACCGCGAGACTGTTTCAGCGGGTATAAAATCTGTCAGTGAGCCAAGAAAGGGAAGAATAAAAGTGTCGTTTTTCCCCAGCATCACTTTGCGTAGCAAGTGCATTGTCAGTGCGGTCTTTCGGAAGAATTTTATAGCGATCTTTCATGAGCAGGCAAATTAAATCGAATAAAAATTTCATTTTCCATTTTCGAGATCGGCATTAAAAACGTATATTGTAAAATATAACATATATTGCACCAAAGTATAAAAAAAATACGAAAAATCATCGATAAGTTCAGAGAGATTTTTTTTATATTAATTGTGTCACTGAAATATATTTTAATTCCAAGCAGTTTTTCGTCCAGTATTCACAGTCTCTCGGCGTATCGGTCCCAGTAATAAAATATCATACAGATTTCGCGCGATGGGTTCATGGTTATGTCGAATGGTTTTTTCTCAAGAGCGCTCGGATTTTCTCGGATTATTCCCGTCAAAACCCGCACATTGCTGCGGAAAAATCGTCCCGTTGTTATGCCGCTGACGGCGTGTTCCGCCCTTTTCTTCTGCCGCTCGTTACCGCGTCCATTCGTTTTGTCCCACGTCGTCGCACGCCCGGGGTTTTCCTTCCACTTCTCGAGGAAAGACGATCTCGTTATTCCGCGCTGAGCTCTTAAATAAAAAATGCTTGCCTTTCTGCCGCCGTCCTGTCGCCGCCGGCCTCTTGAATTATGAGCGTGATCCATAAGCATCCACCTTTGATGGCCGCCCCTCGTGAAAATTCGATACGCCGAATGCAAGCACGTAGCCCAAGGTCGCCGTATTTGGAATTCCGACCATCACAACGGGGAAAATGTCACAAATGGGGCGGGAAGCGAAACTTCGGGGTCGGCCGTCAAATTTTTTTCACTTATCAAAGTTTCCGTTGCCGCCATTTCGCACTGAAGGTGCGCAAATTGAAACACATATTATTTATGAATTTAATAGAGCGTTGTATTTTCATATTTTACATTGAAAAGTGAAGTCGGGATCCGAAAGTCGGTGCTTATATTAGCTTTTCTCGACAAATATAGCGTGCACAGATGCGATTAAATTTCTCTCTTCTAAATTCTTCCAATCTAAAATTAATTCATTCCACATTGATCAAGAAATCGCGCACGCCACCGGCCGCCTTTGTCCACTTCAGCAACGACGTTTCCGCGATACAAAGGGCGCAACTTACGGGATCAATAACATGCAGCCGGCTGACTGAGCTGCAATGTCCGGCTTTCGAGTTAACGGGGCTTTTTATGCCGTTTCGCGCTAATTTTAGCCGCGTCCGAAACAGCCGCGTGCAGAGTCGTACTTCTTTCGATGAGGCGACTCCGCCGACCGTTCCCTTTTCCCGACGTGCGGAATCCCGTTAAGTTTTATCGATAATTCGGAAACTCTGAATATTTGATCAAACGCGAAATCCATTTACGTTTTCGCGCTGGTTCCCGCAAATAATATTAAGTTTCAAAGTTTATTTCTGTGAAAGATCCCGATAATATTGTACACTTGTTTCGAGATACAGTTTCGCAAAGCACGGAGACTTGAGTGATACGAGCGAGGCAAGAGTTGGAAATTAAATCATAACATAAAATTATATGTAAACAGGGAGCGCATGGTTAGCTCCCGGAGAATTGTCTGTTTTAAACTTCGAGAACATGCATTTACATACGTATCTGGGTGCATTAGCGGAAAATGAATTATTTCGTATTCCATTCCGTGTATCTGCTCTATTTCATTCGTATTCCATTTCTAATACAATTTCTGATCACGTGAGCTTCTCGTCGGAATATTTACGAAAAAGAATAAATTAAAATAATACAGATCGCAATAATTTTGCGAGACAAGTAATCCTCTTTACAAAATCTCTCTTGAAAAGATGACGTGAAATAAAAGTTATAATCCAACATATTTTTTTCTGCAATATTACGATACTTCTACATTTATCGTAAGCGTTTAATTTTGACATTTATAACGCGACAGCGTTAGAAAAGGGTTTAATTAAAATCACGAAGAGATACGTACTCGCGATATTTCTTCTCCAATCCCATTCGAACAAATCCCTGATTAAAAACCGTTCAAGATTACAGACAAAAAGAAGCCTCGGCTAAACTCACGGGCGAGAGGCCCGCCGCGAGTTCCCCATAAGCGTCGCGGCTACATTCACAGCCCTGGAAGCGATCGGTTACCATTCACCTGAGATGAGAGTCACTGGCTACTACCTGGCTAGGAGAGCGGAGAGTGTCCTCGTAAAGGCGAGAGAGAGAAAGACAGAGGCGGCCTCGTCGGCTTGAAGGGGATAGCTGAGGACGGAGGTAGGCGGTGTTTTAAAGAAGGACACCCGATATAGGAGGCATTGTACTCGAGCGAACGAACCAGCGTCAGGCGCTTGGGTCCCAGGTGCTGGAGGGCAGTCGAGGCAGTCTACTCGCCACGAGCCCAGGGCACAGCGGTAGTTGTCTGCCTGCCCGCTTCCTCTTCGGCAGTTGGCCGTTCAGGTGCCATCCGCGCGAAACGCGGCGGCGAAACGCGTCGCGCGAGCGAACCGCGACGTGTTAGCGTCTCTCATTCTCCGCTTCGGGTACCCGCGTTGGTTCCTCTCTCGCGAGAGTGCTCCGCGCGTGGGAGGCGAGAGAAGGCCAGTGGGAAAGACGGATGAGAGAAAGAGAGAGAGAGAGAGAGAGAGAGAAAGAACTTCCTCTCGGTGGGTACTCTCGCGTGTCATCATCCGCGCCAGTGTCACAAACACCGTGGCAGCGCGACTCCGTCGTCAGTGGGTCGAGTCATCGCGAGCGGATCCGCTCGCTCGTCCACGGGGAGCCCGCGGGGAGCGGCAGCGAGTTCCGCGCCAGCAGGACAAGCGGCGCCGAGAGGGAAACCTGTTTGCGTGGACGATGCTCCGACGATCCTGACCGACGTGAAAAGGATAGGCCGCCGCGGGTTCAGGTACGCAGGAACACCCGCTTGTATTCGACGGCACGATCCGATAATAAAAGAGAGGAACGTGCCAGTCCGTATAAAACCGTGAATGTCATTGTGCAATAATGAAGGGACACGGGGTGGTCCGTCGCTCCTGGTATCCTGACAGAGTGACGGAGGTAAAAAAAAAAAAGGGATAGGAGAAGGACGTCGATTAGTTGGAGCTAAAGATTTCTCAACGCGGTCTTTTCCCCGAGCTGATGGACATCCCGTGTTCCCGCAGTAGAGCGACCTGAAACGGTGTTGGTGTGCGTGCAGTGTGGTTCACGCAAGTCCGCGTGAGAGTTAGTGAGGCGTGATCCGCTGTACCTACGGCTCAGAAAACCCTGTTTCTAGCACTGCCTCCGGGATGGGGCAGTCCGTTTTCGGTAATAAATGGAATTTTGATCAGTGGGTCAAAGTCAATTCAAATCTTATTGTGTGTGCCTGCCTAAGGAGACGTGCACTTTCGATAGATATATACGAGGTAATGAAGATGACTCATACACCGGCGTCGTTAGTAATTTGGCGAGATAAGTTATCGCGACACGGTCATATAATTTAGGAACAGTTTGATGAAATGTAACATATCGCGTTGAAGTCTATTGTAAACATCGTTCTGTAGCGCTATTAGCAATTCTGTACTATATATAGAACGGAGCTATCGCACTTTCTCTCGCGACTCGCAGATAGAGTGGAAAAAGAATGGCGATTATGTTGGTATCATTAACTTTTCTGAGTGAGAAGTGATTGGAAACTAAATTATTTTGATGAAAGAGAAACCTTCAATAATACAAATAAATCATAATAAAATAAATAATACGTATATAATATAAACAGATGCCAAAGTCGTCTCGCGTTGTTCAATTAATTTCAAAGCAAACTTTTTTAAAAAAATTTACATAAAAATTGATTTGAAATATAATTTAATATAGCACATCCAATTATATCAAACGCTTCATAGAAAAAACGCTTTTACTGAAGTATTTAAAAATTTAATGAAGTGTAAATCTGAAAATAATTTTGTTGGACCGTCGAAATAATTATGTAGGACACTCAAGATGATAATGCTGCAAAAAGTTTTGTCGATTCGAGCGACCATCTACATAATTATTTTGCATCCAATTAAATTTTTAGACTGGCTTTGCTTCATTAAATTGAAAATATATAAAAAGTATATAAAAATAAATAAGATTCGTTCAATATGTATGAAATATATTAATATATATTTTAAAAAATAATACTTAATATATATAAAATCAATATAAAATTCTTTTTTATATCTCTGCTTATTTTTAGAAAACTTTGCAAAATTATCTTTGTCACGTTTTGAATACACATACAGTTATAACGAGCGATTGTGCTAAATGAGAGTGATGAAGATAGCGTGCTGGAAGCTAAATAAACCTATCAGAGAGTTCGTTAGCTTCACATGATATTTTATCTACCAACAAATCCGTCGGCTATACCTATAGTGAATTCGGTTGAATGCACTGGATACGCACACACTGAATGTGCTCTACAAGCCGTCGCGCACAAATTTACCCAAGTATTCGAGTATTTAGGTAAACGTGACCTACAAGCGTTTTGATCGCCGAAGCGGTCCAGTAGAAACTCTGCCAAACGACTTACACTGGTCATTATTGTACCACCGTTACATCGGTCGAACCATTCGTGTTCCATCGCGCGTACGATTTTATCCAATTTTTACGGTACCAGTGCGCGCTATTGTTTCCAACCGAATCTATCAGACGAGAGATATAGAGATGAGCTCACGTTTGCCAAATTTTTGTTCTAACTAAACGACGCGAGATCAACATTCATCATGATTCCGAAGTAATGGAAATTTGGATGAGAAATTGAATACCGTTGTACAATAAGAAATCAAGCACCATTTTCGTGATTTTTAATTTTATTGTATAATCACCATAGAAATCTATAATATATTATGCAAAAATGATGACAGTTCTGCAATGCGAACTCCAAAATCTTTCTTTTCTGCTACAGCAAATTTCGTGAAACATTAGAAATAAAATTCTGCGCCAACGTTATTTCAAATATAATGACCTATCATCCTTTTCAAATATAATATCATGTGCTATGTATGTTTTCAGAAAATTTCCTGTCCATGTGAAATACTAAGACATAATTTTATTTTTAATTTTTAAAATTGTTCTGGTAGAAAATTGAGAATTTGGAGTTGGCTCTGCATTGCAAAATTACATCCAATTTTAATGCCGTATACGTGCCCGACCCGCGCATCGTGATAAAGGAAAGATCTCCGCTTTTCGTAATACTCTCGGACAAGTTACTCGGTGAAGTTACGGAAACCTCGACCGAAGTTACAATTGCCGAAGTTTCCTCCACTTGGAGTATTACGAAAAACGGGTCTCTTTCGCATCGTACAATCTCCTCCTTAATCGACCCTTTCAGCGGGCACCACGCGCTCGCCGTCTGTCGCGCAGCAGGGCCCGCCGGCACTGGAACAGAGGTTCCGAACGGAGTAAGAAGCGCGAAGAGAGCGAAGTCGGGCCGCGAGTGCGAGGAGGACGGGCGACGACAGATGCGACGGCGGCGGCGGGCTTGGTCGTGCCGCCGCCGCCGACGCCGTCGCCGACGTCGCCGCTGCAATGCGACATTCGACCATAATACACGACACGCGCTTTCTCGGCTCGACGGCCGCCACAAGCGTGCGGAACGCTCCTTCTGTCGCGCCGCGTCGCGCCGCGCCGCGCCGCGGCCCCGGCGTCACCCGTCTGTCTCTTTGTTCCCGCACTTCCCGCCCGTCTCGCGCGTACGGTCGTTGTCTCTCGCTCGAATCGATACGTACATACGCATATGTATGTACATATATGTAATTCGATGTCGGCGGGCGAAGAAGTCGGCGACCGAGGAGACAGACGGAGCGGATCGCGCCGCCAGTGAGCGAGCCGCGACGATCCCGTCGCCGTCGCCGTCGCCGTCGCCGTCTCCGCCGACGTCGGCTCCCCTCCGTCCGTCGGGAATTCGCCGGGGAGTCCCCGCGGCAGTGGTCCCCACAGTGCATTCCGGGAGGGGGACCTCGGAGGCGAAAGAAATTCGTCGAGGAATTCTTCGCGGATCGCCCCGCGTGCTTGAATCGAATCAATTGATTCCAGTGAAGAGCGGAGTATCTTCCAGCGATCTCGACTTCCGTTCGTCCTCCGGCGCGAGAGAACGGGAAAAAAAACGACCGAATCGCCGGATATTCCGAGGAATGCCGATCACGTGGAGAATCCCGCTCGTGCCGAGAAACACATGGAAGATCTTCGAGACAGCATCGTTGTAATAAATACGCGGGAGCAAGGGAGAGAAAGCCGGAGAAGGGACCGCAGTGAGTAACTACTTCAAGGGCTCGGTTCTATAAAAATCCAGTTGCGTCGAGAGAAGCACGAGGAGAATCCCTCCGAGGGGACAGCCGTGCAATAAGAAAAAAAAAAAGAAAGACGAAAAAAACCGCACTCGGGAAAGAAGAGCGAAGGAACGAAGAAGGGATCGCGACGAATGTTCCTTGAATCGATTTCGGTCCCTGCGTCCAAGGAGACTCGAGAACCAATCAGGTTAAATTATTTCCAAGATTTTTCATGACTTTGATTCCTCTCTTTTTGTCTCTTCAAGAAACACAAGTGGAAGCAATCGAGGGGACCCTTGACTGTATCTTGAGGACCCGATGATTGTCTGATCGAATTTGTTTCAAGTATTTGCCGACAAATCGTGCCGCACTGAGCAGCTACAAGATCCCTGCAAATCGATCTGCGTTTTGAAGATTTCGCAAATCGCTCGGCTTACTTTGAGAGGCAGTTTGAGGGAGCCGCTCACGCGTACGTGTCTCGGAAGCTCTGTAAAACGCTGTACCGAGGGACGCGCCTTGAGACTCGATCGGGGGAAGGGGGAGACCGGATATTTCGTTCGTTATATAACAAACCCACAACAAACGGCCGCGGAAACAAAGGAGGCGCGGGGAAGCGAGCTTCGGCTTCGATTGATCACCCCGCCGACGCTCGCCGGGTGTGAGATCTTCCCTCGTTGCAGCGTTTCTCGGGGAAAGGGGGCGGAAAGTGAAGCGGGCGCGCGGGGGAAACGGTCCGACACGAGGCATCGAACAACACAACGACGACGACGACGACGACACAACAACACGCGGTGAAGGTCGAGCCCACGTGACACGACGTTTAAGCCGGCGCTACCAAATATTGTGGCCGCGCGCGCGTCGTGACGTTCGCGAGACGTCAGAGGTGATACGTGAGACGCGTGTCGCGTGCGACGACGTTATCGCGTGCACACGTCGCGATCTCTCTGATCTTCCGAGAAATCGAATTCGCCGCTCGTGCGCGCGAGGGATGACGAGCGCTCGCACGTGAAGTGAAAAAAAAAGTGTTATCGCGGTCGGGGGATACCTAAATGGTCCCCAAGTTTCGATCTTACGGATAAGAAAGAAGTCGAAGGCCGAAGTGCGGAGACCGAAAATGAAGTGAGTAGATACGACGAATCTCGTTATCAAAAATCCTGAAGCCCGTGTTTCATTGATGGTTTTTGTTTTTTAACAAGTTCGATTTTATCGATGATTGGCGCGACCGAACGCCGTACGCTCTTGATGCGAACTTTCGAACTTTCGAAACTTAGATGCATATGAGAAATCTGGAACATGATGGAAGTTCCGTTAAAGCGAGGTTCGCTCGAGATTGAATGAAAACGTGGAGGAAGTTATCGCTCTCCCGAAACGCAATCTCTGGAGGAACTTGTTTATTTTTAATCGGAAACTGTTGACATTTCGATGATCTTTACGACAAGAAACTGACTTTACGAAATTGATAGTCGAACAGTATGTGAGAGAGAGAGAGAGATAGAGGATGTTTTGCGAAGTGCGCTCTCAATTTGGATAAGCAAATTTGATGAGGCAAGCACCACCTGCTGCCTTGCTTTGTCTTCGCTAAAAGTTTTGCAGTGAATTAGTGGCGAACCTCGCGATGCACGAAGCGACTCAAAGTTTGCACCGACGAACCTTGCTTTAACAGCGTGAGACAAATAACGGAGTAGATATTGTTCCGCGTGGCGCAACGCATGCGGACTTATCTAACGCTTGTGCGTCGGGAAACTATTTCTGTAAATTCTGATGAGAAGAGATTCACGGCCTGTTTTTATTACTTGAATCAAAATGTTTTCCCACTTCAGAGGATAAACCCGCGATATTTATTTTATTTTATTGGAATATCTCGATTTTAAATAAATAATAATTATTCGTTTAATATTTTCGGAATGAAAAATATCGTTGCGCGCTTGCTTATATATATATTTTTTCTATTAAACTTGGATATAACATAAAATAAACGAAAAGTGTAATACAAATTTAATCTATTAAAAAAAAATAAATTGAATAAAACGAAATTGGAACGACGTCGGAAAAGAGAGATGAACGCGGGATAACTTCCGTGGTGACGTGATAAATAATAGATTATAATCCGATCCATGAGGGTCTTCCTTTGTCTCGAATCCTTAGGCGTGCCGTCACTTGAATGTGACTGAAAAAATGCTGGTTAGAAAGTGCGGGGTGACTCATACGTATGTCTGCATACATTATTGCACATATTTACAGGGTGTTTCAAAAGACCTATTTGTTTGTTTGTATCCAGCAAGATAATTATTTATCGTCAAAATAACATTTATGACATTTCGATATAGTATCAGCTTGCTCTACTTGAATAGGTTTTTTTCATATTATTTTGAACTTTTCTCAAAGGAAATTAAAAAATCTTTACAATTTTTGTAATATTTTTTAAGTACTACAATAAACATATAATATAAATCCCAAACATTATTTAAATTAAATATAAATTAACTATAAATATAAAATTAAATATAAATATAAAAATAAATATAAATATAAAATTAAATATAAAAATTAAATATAAATTAAATATAAATCTGAAATTATATAAATTCTTCGTATTTGTTCCAAATCTATCTTGTATGTTAGTTGTAAGGCAAAAAATATTAGTCATCGATTAACAGCCTTCCAACAATATCCATTAACTTTGGATGACACTCCAATTTTCTTCGCCAATGCTTCCTTAATCTTTCGACATTTTTTTAGATTAGCTACAGTTATCTGAGAAAGTGGAAGAATTGGAAAAATTTCATAACTGTTTATTAGAAGTTCCAATATTATTGGAAGATAAAAATTCCTGTTTACCGCTATTGAAATCCCGATATTACGTACAAGTACCTTAGTAGAATAGGGAGATGAAATTCAGGAAATGTGTTCAAAATATGTTACACAATACAGTATATAATATACAATATACAGTATACAGGTATCTTTTTTCGTGATTTGCATGCAGCATGTGTTTACCGTGTTCGTTGTGCTTTCAGAATGGCTCCCGCAGGATCATCTCCGTCAAACGGAGGACTGCCACCGCCTGTAGGGCCTACGTTGACAGGCACGTCATTTGCCAATTACAAAAGGACTTGGTGGAGAAGAGTGGCCCCCTGTTTGGCCTTTCTTGCCGCCTTTTCCACTGCCATGGTTCTACTTCTTGTTTGGAGTGAAGCCGCGGCTCTGAGGTAAACTGTCGAATAATTCTCGCCTGAGATTAAATTATACCTTTAGATAAGAAAAAAATACGCATTTCTCTAATTATTTTGATATTGTTGAAATCTTTTTATTACTTTTTTTAATTTTCACGAAAAGATGACGATTCTTGTGATTATCAGAGAGAAAACTTTATTTTAAGTTTTTGCGAAATGTGCTGACACCACGTGCAAACGCGTCTCATTACCGAAGTTTTTTGCTTTTAATTATTCCAAATCCTACGTGTGTCTCGTGTACGCCGTAAAATCCCACCGTTCTTCAGCGCAGAGAAACCCAGGCGACTCGCGATTCACCGTAGAGGCGATCGGATTTCGGTGAGCTCTCGTGTAGAAATTTATACTCTTCGCCTCTCTTTTTTACCTCCCTTGCGAGAGGATTACACGATCGAGCTCCAGATTATGCAAGATTGAACACCACTGGTGTAGCTTAAAGCGGACCGTTTCGTTACAGGAGGCAGGCATTCGATGCGAACATGACCAGAGACTACGTGCTCGACAGCGTCTCGATGGACAATCCGCAATTGGTCGCGTACATAGGGCAGGTGCAACTGAAACCGACGACTCATCAGGACCCGTTGAACGCCAGTCAGACGTTGGAGGAGAAGTACGTGGCCACTTTGTCGCAGGGCAAGCGCGAGGGTGTCTACGCCGAGTACATCAGCAGGGTGAGAAATCTTTCGTTTTAATCCGGAGAGCCACGGAGTGATTAATGTCCCACGTGTCATCCTTGTGCACACTGAGAGCCTCATCCTTCCAATGTGACGACGTAAGATCTCTTTGTTCGTGAAACTCGCGCTTTCCGGATGGTGAAAAATGGTTCGTCGCACGCGGCATGTGCTGAGATCCTTTAATTACTGACTCGGAATCCCCGATCAATTATCGGATGGTCTTTCATTAATTAAAAAGTCGGGGCATCGACACTTTTCGAAGTATAAGCGGCTGAAGATGACGAGGTTTTCACAAAGCGAGTTCCCGTAACTAAATAACCGCGTTTTGCAATTTACTTCGATTCAAGTCTCTTTTAGAATTTCAGTCATCGTTTTAATTACTGAAATACTTACAATTAAGTATTAAAAAGTTACAGCTGTTGATAGTCTTTCATGGAATTTTTTTCTTTTTTTTTTTTAAGAAAATATGAAACTTCCTCAGTATTAAAATTAAAATTAAAATTGGCAATTGCGGAAGCTTAAAAGATTAACTTTTTCTCGACAATTTTGTATATTCTTGTTACATTTTTATGAGTTTTTGAGAGCGTACGCAAGGTACGGTGCATAATATGAAAGTTTACGAGCGTATCTTTAAAAGACCCGGAGTTGAATCCCTTCTAGTGAAAATTTACGCCGTCTTGCATCCGCCCTCCTTCTTGCATGTTATCAAGTTACGGAATTAAAATTAGCGCCAAGTATACCGGTGCCTCAGCAGTCTTGAAAGTCTACTTTAGACACTGCACGGCTGCGCTAACAATTCTTTATCATTACCGCGATAGTGCACCGTAACATTAGCGAAACACGCAAAAGTAGCGGATCGCCGTTGGCACGCAACCAGTTAAAAATAGGTGAACGAGATAGATGAGCCTCGGTATCTCTCAGGGCCCTTTTTAATTCATCTCGTTAATTAGAAGCGAGAATTAGGCCGGCGCTAATATACCCTTCTATCGCGATTCGCGCCCCGCACGTCCGTCACCAATCATCACCGCCCGACGTCGTCGTTCTTTTCAGATAGGCGCGATTTCCGGTACTGCTTGGCTGGAGTCCAATCTGAGCTGGCGAGGTGTCCTGATACTCACCGAGCCTAAGAGCTTCTTCGAGGCGCAGCGGAGCAGCAGACATTCGGGGTCGAGGGTCATCCACGCCTGCCTCAGCACAGACACGGATACCAAAGAGGTGAATAAGAACTGCGATCATTGCGGGGTAGGGCAATGACGACTCGAACGCGAGAAGAATACGCGTTTTATGCACGCGAACGGTGTATTGCAGATAAAGTACCACCAGGAATCGGAGGTCCAGGTCACCAAGCTGGGCGACGGTCCTAACAGCCTCGTGTCGGATGACGGTTTTCCTACCACTAGACTCAAGTGTTTTCCTCTCTACAGCGTACTGCTGGCGTACAATACCACGACCTTGGATTATCTAAGCCTGGACAGTCCCGACGCTCCCGATGGCCAGGTAAATAATATAAATTTAATAATTTAGCGATCCTCGAAATATATAATTTCTTGCGACGCTTTTTATATTTTATATTTGTTTAAAAAAGTATATGAATACGTACTTACATTAATTTTATCGCTCATATTTTTATTTCTTTATTTAAAAAAAGGACGAATGTATGTTTTACGATCCTCTCGAGATTTCATGTACGCGCTAGAAATATTGCACCGCGCTTTTTGATCATAAAATGACAATTCCTCGCTTGAGGAGCATGTATAAGCTTTAGAATGTGATCGATCAAAGAGTTATAAAAATATAAAGCCGGTAACAAGCGTTGCAAGGAGCTGTCGTAAAGGCGATTGAAAATTATCGTAGGTACTCGACACCATCCCATGGGACGTCATAAGAATATCAATACTGTCGATATGGTGGAGTCCTCATCACAGCGAGGCGGAAACAAAGAGCTTCATCGACAAGATGACCAGCCGGAGGTACAAGCTCGTACACACGACGGACACCGGAAAGTCGATTTTCCTGTACGATACGCTCCTTAAGATTTGATCATTGACTCAGGTTACAGACTGGTCTGTATCCGTATCGCAGGATATGTAAAATAATTTAAAGCGACTCGAGATAACCCACCTTACCGCGTCTCTGATCCGATTCTGAATATTTTATTTCGCCGCGTAGAAATATTTCTTTCAATCGGAAGCGCGATCTCCTGTTGGACTATACATATGTAAGGAACAACTCGCGGTATCAGGATACCGGAAGTAATCGATCGCGAAATTCGTTCTCCGCTGAATTCTCGAGTTTATTATTATTAGTTTCCTTCTTGCTGGGCACGTTGGACATCTCTAAGGGTTTAAAAAACTCGTCGCTCTCGTGATATATATAACAATGTTTATTCGCGATAAACAAATTTATTGATAGCAAGTGTCGATTGAATCTCGACTCGGAATGGTAAGTTCAAGAATTCTGTCGTGTTTTGAGTGTTTAAAGGTGATAATCGAAACTGTAAATAGCTGATCCAGCATTTCGATTTTCAGAATGTTCGAGGATCCCAAGTTTCAAATCAAACTTAAAAACGGTGGGATTAAATTTCGAAAAGTCTGTAAGAATTTCGAAGTGTATCGCTTCAAGTCACGACTTCAACTTGAGATTTAAGTTTCAAAAGTGTCCTAACTTTTCGCGTAATCCAAATCGTATAAGTTAAAAATATCCTCGCGAATTCCTACATGTGGTTTTCTTACGAAATATATTTTTCTTTCAAAGACCAAATTATAAATGAACCCGCGAAACTCTAATTCCGCTGAACTCAAAAAGTCAAAGATTTACATCACTTCCCGTCATTTTCAATATATGTATATTGCGTGTCGAATACGAACAATTAATACGGGTGCAAAAATTGCCCACATCGACGCGAGCAAAATGTAGCGATATCACTAAACACACGTATAGTTGGAACGTCTTATATGGCGGAAACACGTGCTTGTCCTTAAATCTGCTGCGGATAAACGTGATTCTTGTATCTGTCTTATCGCAAGACGTGCCACGATTTCTCTCACTTTCTTGGCTTCAGTTGTAGTTTTCGCGTATCGATGATTACGATGAGATGTGCCGGACGGAGCATCTTTTAATTTTTCTATTCATGCAAACGACGTTATGATAAAGAGATCTCGCGAAAACGCAGAATCGGCCGTCGACCGTCCTGCGACATCTCGTTCTTCTCGCGATGACTTCGACTTCAAAATCACATATAATACTCTATTTATTTCGTATACGAATGATTCACACCAGTGATTATTACAAATAGCTATTTAAGTATGTACAATAAAAGGCATGTCCAGATTAGCAACCGAAATTAAAATCGTACACATGACAGTTTGTCGTCAATTTCCGTTTGACTTCATATCGCAAATTGATTATCACCGAGATCCATCTGTTCGCGCAGCAAGAATTGTTGGACACAGACTAATTCAATCGTCATTCTTTTGTTTTGCACGTCCTCCATTTCCATTATACCAATGGGAAATAACGCGATGTTAATTTAATCCAGAAAATGTCAGATTGTCAAATTGGCGACATTTTCGCGCGATGAATATTTAAAGTTTATTTCTGCTTCCTGCCGCGTACGTTGAATTTGCTTTGGCGAAACGAGACGTGAAATTAGTTTTACGTTAGAAGAAGGAAGGAAAAATAAGGACTGGAACCGTGGTGGAAAGCGAGAAATTAATTCCTTCGTACCTGAGCTAAATAACGCCTCGTTTAATCTTGTCTCAGTAATGACTTCCCTTTTCGCAACGATACGCGAGAGATTCGCGCAAACGCGATGCAGGAATCGCATCATATATTTAAAGCTCCAAGGTTTCATGGAGATCATAGAGATTATAGAGGAGGGATTTTCGCCGAGCGAGGACTCCGACACTCAGGATTGACACGAGGACCCGATAATTCGGCGTTTCGAAGGACCGATCGCTTAATGGTCCGAGAAAATCCACTCGAAAATCCGACTCTGATAAATCCCGTTCGAAAAACGAGCTGAGATTTCCAAGCGTCCGCGTCGTCCGATCTCCTTCCGAGAGTACACCAAAAAAAAAAAAGAGCGAGACGAGACTCGCTCATCTCTCGTACAATTTTACGGTAGCACTTTTTTTTTAATTTAGGGTATAAGCTACTAACGATAATTGAGCGTTTTACGTAGGACGCGCCGCGATTTTACTTTTTAAGGGACATTGAACGCGTGTGTCGTCCGGACACGTGCGTCGATGTGCGTTATCACGTGTGATAAGCGAACGAACTAATCCGAGGTATTATTCTCCAAACTCCCGCATTCACGCCGCATTCGTAATCCTAGAAGGAGCGACCGTCCGAATCTCATCATGTATATTTACATTAAAAAACTACTTTTCTCTTCACGTGTCACCCATATCGGTTGAATGAATCAAACTGCGATGGCGCGATAATTCGATAGTTCGCCAGTTTGATATACGCGACTGATCAAAAATCGAAATGGCATACTCGCTATTTAGTGCTACACCTGCGACATAGAATGGAAACGTAAATATCTAAAGCATCGGCCTTATTAGCGCGTAAGGTGATATTTTAAAACGTTCTATATACGATAGTGGTAAGTAACACCGAACCGCGCAAGTGATCCTCGCGTTTAAATTAAGTATCTTCGCTCGCAATGTGCAATGATTTGTGTGACGATTAGATGCCTATTAGATTCTCCTTTACCTTTTATGTGTTAATTGTAAACCATTGCAATTTGTCTCTAAAATCTCAGGGGTGAGAAATTAAATTACTTTTTTATTGATCATTTATTTTTCAGTAAAAGTATTCTTCGGAAAAAAATTATTTGGCTCTCTGCGTTAAATTTGAATCCTTAAAATTAGTCCGACCTCACCTTAGAAAAAGTTTTTGTTTACCAAAAATCACGTAATTTGCGAATCCGATTTTTGAAAGTGTAACATAAGCTCGGGAATCATTACGCAAAACGCGTGTGCAGATAAAAAAAAGAAACACGTGTCCTACATAAAGATATCCGCCTTTGCATTATTCGTATTTCAGTTACGCGATAATTCCGAGCAACGCGAGAATTACTTGCACTCGTGACGCATGTTTAACGCTGAAAAATGATAATCCGCAATTATGATAATATATCTAACAATGAATAATAGTCCACAATTCTTCATTCCAGTGAATTTAAATTGCACATTGGATAATCAACGAGGATGAGGTGCCTTTAGCGTTAAACGCACGCCGCGAAAGCGGGCTTCTGACTTAAAATTCCATTGACGCGTTACTGCGACTATATAGTTCATTAGGAACATTCAGCACGACCGATACTTAATAATGCGATTTTCTTTGCGTCGATTGTAGCTTCGTTGCGGTGATCTTCATATTATTTCCATTGCTAATCGCGCAAAGCGAGCGCGCAGCATTTGAATTTTCGCAAAGTGCAATATTCGCGAAGTGAACAGTCAGCTTTCCCTTGGTCATCAAGGAATTCAAAGCTTTAAAATTTTATGATAGAAGATCTGGAAATCATTCAAGAATCCAACATTTGTAATTTTTTTTTTTTTAAGAATAAACAGTGAAAATGTTTACACCTGGAATCAAAATAGTAGTTTTGGACTAGAATCTCAGTCTCCTTTCTATTTATTTTTTGTACAGACGGAAATTATTATTTATTATTTATAAAACTTATATATTAGCGTAATATATGTATAATTCTTAGTGTTAATAATATCATGACTAATTAATTTAACAAAGTAAGTGTTAAAATAATAACGTTCCTTCTATAAATAATAAGTAACAATGTAACGGTTCGAGATATAATTTGATTCTGGGAGTGAAAATTTCACTCTACCTGAACAAATACGTGAACATTTATTTGCGACCATAATCTAAATGTGCAGAGAAATACAGTCTCATTTCATTTTGACAGATAAATTTTGGGTTACACGAAATTATTATTTAATTATTATGCACCCCTGGATATGCACTTACGCGAACTTCAGCTGCGCGACTCGCAATTTCATTTTGTAAGTCCTTCATTACTTGTAAGGATAATCCGCTTGCCTTGCCGCTTTACCGAAAACCATTCCATGACTATTAATTCGCATATTTCTCTTTTCCTCACCAGTGCCTGTACGCAATATCGATTTCGTTGTAGTATTTATGCGTTTTTCGAGATTTTTTGTTTAATCTTTTTTACAGCGTAACTCGTAGGTTTGACGTGACGAACAAAGCTGCTAGCGTTTCTGTCCTGCGAAGAGCAGCCAATTCCCTTTCGAAAGAGCAATAAATTTGGATATTATATTTTGAAATGAGAGATTATTTGTTAATAACCTTTTCTCTCTTAAACCTCCTTATATAACCTCTACCTATTTATATACCCTACTGTTTTCGTACTCTAATATCTCAGTATATCGTATTATAATTGTATCATATCGATTTATTGAAATTACTTTTGCACATATGAAATGGTTTTTTTTAAGTATTTAACGTGCCGCCAACCGATATTTTGCTTATTTTAACACAATCTTTATTTCTCCTTTCTGTAAAATTTTTTTCTGTTAACTCGCAGAGTTTTAATTATAACTCTATTAAACTATATTTAACTCTTTAATCTTACTAGACAGAGTCTTATTCTTACTCCCTTAATGGGATATATGTGGGATGAGGTTGGGATCGAACGCAGGACCTTATCGTTATTAATCCTCGTGCTAGTATGAAGAGTTACCCAGATAGGAAAGCATGCAGAAAAATTTTAGCCTCATTTTAATTTTAAAATATAATGTCTAATATATTGCG
>VBVR01000122.1:0-48028 GCA_011638315.1 Tetramorium parvispinum | reverse complement strand
TTAATTATTGTAACATTTAGCAATCTTTAAAAAATCGATGCCTAAAATAAATTCCTATATAATTGTAACATTAGTGAGAATCATCTTAGCACACGTATTACTGAATACGTTTCAGAAATTAATTTTGTCATTATTGTAAAAATCGTTGCAGCATAAAATTGTACAATTATTATTCAAGTAATAGTAAGAAATTCTTTTCACTTTTTATTTTTACATAACTTTGCGTCATTATTTTGTTAATATTTATAACTTATGCGAGACGCATATTTATAACGCTTATTTATAACGAGCGAAATGAGGTGAATGGAAAGATAAAAATTGTGCATTTATTGCAAAAGTTTCTTATCTGGGATGTTAAGTATATCAATTTTGTGCCAATTTTTATTGTAATGAGAGGGGGGATCTGTGAAGAGATATTTTATGTTCGATGATAATTAATATTTTGTATACACACATATGTATAATATTATTAAGAAACATAGTAGAAAATTTTACTTTCTACTTAAAGGAAAAGTAGACTTTAAAAATCAAACACATTTGTTGTGCTTGAATTAATGTTATGTAACATTCAATTAATAATTCAATACAAATTACAAATATATCATATATTTTGAATTCTACTTTGAGTCATTCTCAGCGACGAGGTGATATTTTTTATTGGACTTTTAGAAAAATCTCGAAGATGTAAAGACGAATATACATAAATCTATAGGATACGCGTATTTGTATGTCCATAGAATATTTTCTGACACACTCGAAAAGGTACTACCATATTATATTATAAAGCATTTGATTGCGTAAGTGAATTGCATTGCATTGGTGCTTCGGTAAAAAAGAACGCATTCTACTTTAGTAATTTATCTTTAATACTCCTTAAATTGAAAATTTACGATCTGACAATTGTAGCTTGAAAGCTTACAGTTTAGTAATTAATAATTAGACAAGGATTAAAGTAACGGTTTTCTACGAGTAATTTGAAACTCCTCGCGGCTGTGATATGGCTCGTACGGATCGTCGATATAGTAGCGCCGTCTGCGCCAGAACTTGGTCGTCATCTTATCAAGCATTGTCGACTGAGTGGCATTGCAGAACACGTGTTCCCGCAGTCTCTTCTTTCTGGCAGTTGATTTCGTCCACAGCTTATTATGTCGGCCTGACCTCGTTCTGATCCAGATGCCCCTGTAACATTTCGTTTTTCGCTCACAACTTGGGCCTCTATGATCATTCGGGAATATTCGGTGTAATCTACAATTTTTGAGATTATTACAATACGCTTGATATATCCTTGAAATATTACCACTGCAATCGGTAGAAACGCTGTATGACTGCCTTCACGGATCTTCGCTTTCCTTTTCTTTTAGAGAACTTGATTACTGTTCTTACTGGCACGTTAACAGGTTCCGCTGGCAAAACCAAACGATTTCCCATCGCCGCATGGCTGAAAGAATAATATTACTTTTATGTAACGAGTTACACTTTATTATGTATTATGTTACTTTCTTAATAGCATAATATGTTGGCGCAATATTAGAAAATAATTTAAATCTAATATTATATATAAATATAAAATAACATGCCATATCAATTACATATTTGTATTTATTCTATGAACAATATTGGGAAATATCGGCCAATACATAATGTTTGACCAATGTATAATTAATGTATCATGCTACTAGGGTTGCATAATAAAAATCAATATGTTTTGCGAATAATTTCTGCAATGTCTACATTAATAATTACTTTAATAATGTCTTATGTTGCGTAGGTCCGACAGCTGCCCATTTCTGTACAGCGATCGATAATGCTCCAAACTCTCTACGTTGCACAGAGTTCAAAACGGGGCTACATCTTGAAGCTACACAATTTGCCACACTCGTACTCGGTGCTCTCACTGCAATTCCTGAAAAAACACCAATAGTATACGTATGTATGAAAAATACAATATGCATATGCTTGCAAGATAAAAAATTACAAATTCGAGGAAAAATGTCTTGTATCTTAAATATGTACAATCACGTGTGATTTAATTGTATACATGAGGGTCTCAAGAACAATTGCGTATCACAATGCATTGGCTATGCATTATGTTGGTAGTGCATTGGCCGATGTTTTCCATATAAAATGCATACGGTTTATACGTATATATTTATTTGAACAAATATACTATTGATGTTGCACGTTATCTCATATTGATAATTTCTTAATATTTATTTTTATATATAATAATTATAATATACACAATTTTCTTATACTTATATATAAAATTTACATTATCTCCCAACATTGTGCCAATATATTGTGTTAGAGATAAACCGAACGCCAGATTCGCTTTATGGATTGTTCTCGCACGTCTTTTCCGTAAGTTGAAACATATTCAGATGTCTATCCGCTTATCTATACTGGATAGATTTAATTATAAAAAAATGAACTAAAAAAAACACTTCCGCGGATATAAAACGCAACGTCCGCGTTCGAGGCGAAAACCGATCCCACGTTCCCGAGTGCACGTTCAAACGCGCGCGCGCGTTCCGATTCCACAACGTTCCCTCCGTTCAGTTCACACGTCATGGCGACCGCGGAACGACGGTCCTAACCTCCCGATGTGACGCATTCCGTCGTCTGCGACGCGACGTGCCGCGAGATCGCCGACATATGATGACGCGGCGCGGTGTCGACACGTGACAGTACCTCGCGACGTGGTTGCCGATCGCGGAATCGGCCGTGGACCGTGCATACACCCACCTCGCAGCGCCGCGCTCACCGCACGTAGCATTCTTCTTTTCACGCAGTTCCGCTCGATTCCCCAGTGTCAGGCCAGCTGTTTTCCGCCCCTCCCACGGCCCCCGTGCCGTCGTTCCCTTTTCCCGCTGGCTGCCTGACCGGCCGCTCGAAAGATGTTCCGAATTGGATTAAAATTTCCGTGCAACGGTCTGAATCGGGTACGTAGCCGCGTGCGAGAGGCCCGCGGGCGGGCGGGCGGCGCGCGGTCGTCCGCGGGCGGTCGTCCGCGTTGAAATACCGCGGGCGATCGCACGATGACACGATCGCGCACCGTCATGACGTGTGGTCCTCGCGACAGTGCCGTGCCGACGATCCCCGCGCCGACCGACTCTACGCGCCGTCGGCGCGTCACGTCGCCGCTCGACGACCGGCGTCGTGGAGTCGGACGAGCCGCGACGACGGGGTTTCTCTCTTGGGATCCCCGACGAATGTCCCGCGATCGCGGCCGACGTTTCCCGGCTCGCGCGCGTGACAAAGATGGCACGTTCTCATGAGAACTTACATAACTTCGGAAGCACTGATTCCTGCGGCGTTTGATCCTTTCAGGTCAAAAAACACGGCTGCTCAAGGCTATACCTGACTGCCAGGTACTACGAGACACGGGCATGCGTCAAGTACGAACCGGATGGAAGGTGAGTCCAAAGTCTATCAGAAGGGTCTCGACAGGTCTCGCCGCTTGTCAGACGCTGTCGTTAGCCGACGGAGATCGTCCTCGCACCTTGTCATTCTCAAAACCCGGTTGACATAACGTTTTCACACGGTTTACGTATGATTTAGCGGTAAAATCGTAACTTGATGAGGTTATGTCCAATCATGTGTTTTCCTAAAATAAGAATGAGTAATCTTACCATTCTGTCTGACAGTTTGTTAAGTAATCACTGACTTGCCAAACCTTTGACAAGCAATATAATTTTATTTAATTTATTGATATTACATGCACACTGTGTATCTGTATAAAAATATGGTTTTGTATTTTTTCTAGACTATGTAGAGATGTCAAACTTATGTCCAGGTTTACTGGACCCAAGTATTCGACTGCACCAAGAAGGTACGCATGGAACATGAATATTTGACATGTATCATATACGTTGGCTATTTATATAATTTTGGCTATGTACCAGGAAAAACAGTTAATTGTTTTAGATACGTTTATTTTAATTGCTTGCGTTTCTCTTTATAGCGAGAAAAGTCGGGGATCGAGGACGCTGATAACTCTAGGAGCTGTAACAATAGGTACCTTAGGAATACTAACATATGCGAAACGAGACCCAGAAGTTCGAGCTACTCTCGAAGGATGGATTCCTGGCACGGACAAAGCTATCCGGATTATCTTCCAAGAAGATTCCAGTTACTTTGACTTCGTACTTACATTCTTCGAATCGTTGAAGCAGACGTAAGAAAATAAGAATTGTGTGTAAAATATATTAATAATTATTTATTTTATTAAAATATAAATGTTTTTACAGGATACTAGGAATGTTCATCAACGAGGCATCACAAACAGAACCAGGTCAGACAAGAATACAGTACACAAAAATTGTAGATTACATACGTGAGTCCTAATCCATGTCTAATCCTTAATTCTTTAAGTCCACTCAACCTTATTTTTTTCTCATATCGTCTCCTTTAATCGACACTTTTAGAATTTAGTTTCCTTTTTTTGACACTTTTTAGAATTATATAGATTACATATTACATACTTAATAAATAACGCTCCCACTAACATTTAACAATCACATGTGTGTATTGTAGCGCCAAAGCCAGCTTTTAAACCACTGGTCGAACAGAAAGAAGCGCCTACTAACAAGAATTTTACCGAAATTCGTGTTAGTAAAGAGAAGGGTGAAAAAGTAGAAAAAGTTGGTACGTTTTTGCATTATTTCTTATAATCTTTTTATACACAAAGTTTAGAAGATAATAAAATAATTCATATTTTTATAGTTGAAAAGCCAACGCCACCTCCTAAAACTGTACGCGATGAATTGATGCCGCAAAATCTCATCGAGTTAGAAACCTACTGTGGCGAAACTGCTGCTAAAGCTATCGCGGCCTATCACAACGCAGTGTCTGCTCTTCGGGAATACAATCAGGATATTATCAAAGTAGTTGAAAGTGCTGGCACTACGATAAGCGGAGTTGTTTGGCAAAGGTAATCGTTAAGCTTACGTAATCGTTTCGCTTCACTTATATATCGATTATATAATCAGATTTGTCACGTTCGCAGGTTAAAGGAGACGACGGAGAAAAGGAAACAGACCATACAGCAGGCGGAGGAACATGCTAAGGATGCCTTAGATTCTCTTAAACGCATGTACAATCTAATCGATGAACCTATGCTTGAAGCGGCCGCTCACATGAAAACGGGCGCAAGGCGAAATATTAGAAAAATTATGGATGACGTAGATGAAGCCAAGAAAAAATATACCGAGGAGCTGCAGAAGGGTAACGTTACGGAACGTTATTGGAGGCAGGTTCAAACAGCGCGAGAGAACTTCAACGAAGAATTGCAAATTCTGTTTCCCAATATAAATATTCATAATAAGAAATTGTCTGTTAGCGAAGAAGCCTTCGATTTATTCGTCCTGCATATGTATAACAAAGTCAACAATCTGCAAAAGGAGCTGGAGAAATTAAGAGTGAGTTGTTAGCATTATTTGACGTAAATTTCATAGTCTACATATTTCCAAAATGCTTTTGTGCTGGGATGACCGCGGCTTTGTGCTAACGCGTGTGATTTATAAAAAATATTAAATCATTGAAGTAATATTCAATCGATTTAATACTTTAAATAAGTAATGCAATATTTTGTAATTTTTTTTAAATAACATTTTCCATATGATGGTCCACCAAACCATTGAGCGAGATATCATCATCGCTCTAAACTAACGCTACGAGCATATTATTTTCTACTTTAGTAAAATAAAATAGATAAGCGAGAAGAAGTATCGGAGTGTCGGGTCTGGATAATTTAGTTGGTACAATAATCGCCCAATAAGCAGAAAGCCCTTATTCAAAACCTAATCTAATCTCCTTGCTCCGATATTTTTTTCTCGCTTAGATCTCTATGTAGTATGTCTTAGTAGCAACTTTCCTGAAGGTACACCTCTATTCTTTATCTTTGGCAACACAATTTTTAATATATAATGTATAAAATTGATAATTTTGCGTATCAATCAATAATAATATCGTAAGTATCTTCAGAAAAAAAAATTTAATTACAGACAGTTAATGAAGCTAAAGTAAAAACGGCATTGAGAACAACGGGTGAAGACACAACTCAAGAAAAGTTGGACGCGCTAATATCTCTCGCAGTTAATCAAGAGAGGCTTGAGCTTGAAGATAAAAACGCGAAAAAGGTAGAAACTTTTTTTATTATATTTACAATTTAAAACATGAATCGCGAACACAGACTTTTATTTACAGAAAAGTACTAAATTTTTCAAAATGACAGTTTTAAATTTGTTAATTATAATTTGCGAACGAATGTATTAACGAATATCTTCTCGATCTACGTTATTATACTTATATCTTTTCATTTGTGCATTCTTTTGTAAAGAAATGCTAATTTTATAATATGCGTATTGTCTGTGATAAGAGAATATATTCAAACACGAATCAGATGACTTAAAAGTGCCTTGTTTGGCTTGCGAATCATGTACCAGCCAATGTTGCATGCTTTTACGGATGTATTCTTGTTCTCTTCTTAGTGTACAAACAGATAAACGCGAGCTTTAGCGCCATTATTAATATTGCCCTAGCGTTTATGACTTTGCACAGCCACGCGTTCGCGTGAAATCCAGCTCTGCGGATATGGCCGCGGGAATTAAAGAGAGATGGCATAAAATAAGATCCTCTCATTAAATCGTTCCACGATAATAATCGTGCGAAACGTGAAAAATTTCTGAGAAAATGTATTTCGCGATGAAAGGGAAAAATGAAGAGGGAGCGGGAGGGACCGGGAGCAGTTAAAAACCGAGCGGTGGAAATGATGGTGCTTAAGTTGTAAAGCGAACGAATAGAGAGATCACGGTGATAAAGCGGGCCTTCATTAAAGAGCGTCGGAAAATAACGGAATAAGAAAGTAACGACGGGTCACTTGAGTCATAGCCGCTTACATCAACGCTTTACTATTTTTCAAGATCTCTCAGACCGAACGATTCGCGTATAAAATAATATCCGAGCGTTGCTTCATAAAGTTACATTTTACATGATTTTACGTGGTTTTTTCAGCTTTAATAATCCTTTATCAAATATTCTTACGTTTAGTAAGAACGTGCCAACTTTGTGAGTCAAATCGAGATCGAGATCGAATCACTTTCCACGCGGTGAATCCGAATTGCATTCAGATCGGGGCACAGGTGCATCAGTGTTTTGTTCGTATATGAATGACGAATTTAAATTGGTGCGGCGCCGTGTGTGTAACGCCATATACGTGATACGTTCGAGCGTATCGCGTCAGTGGATGGCCCCAGCAACGCCAGTCCCCCTTCTTTTATTTATTTCCATTTGGCCGAACGCCAATATTTCGACAGCAACGGGCGATATTATTCCCTTGGAGTATACGGCGTTTGTGTGCCATAGCCGTACGTACGTCGTCGAGAGGTATCTGCTGAGGAACCATTGTGACTCGCTGTCCTCATAGTTGTCCGACAGCCCTTTTCCGGCCCCCCTTCTTTATATCTCCCCGTCTCCCGGGACCACGCCGCCGAATATAAATCTTGTCGAATCGATCCGCGCGGCGGACTCACACGACCTTTTGTTCTCGTTTCGGACGGGAACAGCGGTGTCCTCTAATTGCTATTTGTCTACGAGCTTCCGGTACCGCTCGTTAACGTCCGGTCGAATATTTTACCGTTAATGCATCGCGGACGGGCGGACGTATCGCCGACCGATATCCCTGCGTCATCCATTAAATTACATATACATATATGAGAAAGACAGCGGAATTAATTAAATGGTAATCATTGCATAATTTGTTCATAAGTTGCCGCTAACAAACGATCGTTCATTCCGCGACAGTCGATGCGAGCCGTTGGGGCAAATGCGGCGAAAGTGTGTCATGTCATCGTCGTCGCAAACTTTACGGTGCGTTTGCGCTGCTACTCGTCGCGCAAAGAGGGATCCTCTCTCGCGTCATTTAATTAACGTAGTTTCGCCTCGGAAAAACAACTCGTCGTCGTCTTCGTCAACGCGAGCGACTCCAAATGTTTTCGTTCCAATATCACGAAAGCAGAGGCAAAGTCACGCTGCAAATCATCGGCCAAATGAAACGATCATCGGAAAGGCCATGGGTTAAATTTTTTCGAATGAGTCAGAGGAGTTAATTAGCTTTTTTTTTCATGTACATATTTGAGGCATGTATATCGATAGCCATGTTGCCATTAGAAAAACATTCTAAGTGGAAATGGCCGGGACATTGTACAAAAAATTATTGATTTTCTTAGAGTTTTTTTTACTAAAATATTCATTCACATGCATTATTAAATATAATTAAGATAATTTAAATAAAACTTATCTTTAGAATTTTATCTTTCAGAAAAAATATTTACAGGGTGTCCGGTAAAGATTGAATCAATGCTCGTGAGCAGATAGAGCGGACTAAACCGAGTTAAAAAGTCTTTTACCATTTTTCAATTTTCGCAATAATTAACAAGTTAGTAATTGTTAAAAATTGGAAGAAGGAATAGACAGCGCGGTGCGCGAGACGTAAGAGCGACAATGGCAGCGGCTCCTGTTCACGTCTCGCGCACCGCGTTATTTCCTTCCCTTCCCTTCTTCCGATTTTTAACAATTAATAACTCGTTAACTATTGCGAAAATTGCAGAATTGTACAGGATTTTTCGGCTCAGTTTAGTCCGCTCTATCTGCTCACGAGCGTTGATTCAATCTTTACCGGACACCCTCTATTTTACATTCTATATTTTATTCTAATACGCATATATATATTATATATAATTTAAAAAATATATATATATATCTTATATACATATTATAAATGTAAAATAAATCAATCGAAGCGGTCATAAAGTACTTGATTGTTTCTACTTACAAGAAATAGTTTTCCGTGAGGCCAAGTAGGAGCTATAGGGATGCGTCCAATCGTAGGGAGCTTGAAAAATTCATAGTTCCTTATCTGCTTCCGCCGTTTGGGATTTCAGTCCGTGGCCCGGTCACGGGATATCTTTATGGCGGTACACCTGAAAGTTATTTACCGCGACGGACGTGAATTATCGATGAAACTTTTTGTCACGATTTGTTTTATCCTACACGCGGGGCGAAGCTTACCTTACCATAGTCTAGAAACAAAATGCGAGCAGTGAAACTCGTCCGAACCATTTTCCGTACAGCATTCGGAGCACATCGCCGCGCAATACTCGCCAAAGTATCGCCGATAATTTCAGCGCTCCTGCGCGAACAAACAACTATTGTGCACTGAAATTCACGATATTTAATAGAAATTCTTACAGAAACTAATAAATTTCACAATAATTAACGAAAATCCCACGCTTTTTTTCCGCATTGAATCTGTATTCTAATTCTTAAAAATATATACCGAGCTACAGGGGAGTCGCTGTGCTTTCACAACGTTAATTAGTCCCTTTAATTTTAATTCGAATATTCTCTTTCTGTCTTTTTGTGCCAGCTCACGTTGATATCCTCGGGAGTCGTTTAGCCGCGCTCTTCGGGCGCGAAGTAATGCACTCGTTCTCCAGAAACGATCTTTAGCGCACGTGCGCGTCGTGGCACCGATCGTATATTCGCTTTTACGACGGAAGCGCTCGCCGGTAGGAAAAATATTACTCGACGTGTATAGGACGACTAGCCAGCTGTGCGAAAAAGCGAGCGTTTAAGCGTTCTTTCCTGTCTTGTAAATCGAGAAATTCCCACATTAACGCCAAATGTGGTCGTATGTGCTATACTGATCGCGTGGTGCCTTCCGCGAATGTTTTTTTTCTCCTGCTCTTCTTTTTTTGCGCGCGCGCGCCCTTTTCCCATGAATCGCAGATACCTGTTTCATTTTGCACTTAGATTCTGCAATAATTTAAAGACGACGTCTATCGGTATTCTGAATTTTCATTGGGTCTTTAATTGAATAATATGAATGTTCGTTCCTTACTTCAATGACGAATGGTTCGAGAGTTTTCACTTAAGGAAGATGTTGCGGTAAGGTTTCATCCATTGGAAATTTTCAATTCAGCGTTAAAATCATGGTAATCAAATCACGAATTGAAATTCTGAAGAAGAAGTAAAGTTCGATGGAATATAGACAATAAGATTATTCTTTCTCGTTTAATTGCATCTCAAAAGTTTAGCGAAAAGCCTTTCACTTCCGATAGGAATCGATTGGGAAACTACCGCACTTTCGAAATTGCTGGTTGACATTTGACATTTTATTTGAAGACTAGTCGAATGGGAAAACTAACTTACATTGCAAAACACGAGGAATATTTTCATTGGAGTGTCGGAAAGGCTGGCAGGATTATTGTCGTATAAAGTCTAATCTATCCCGTAACTCGGGAATATGCGCCAGCTAATAAATAAGTTCCGCGTGAGAATTTTCTCGTATACGTATATTACTTGCCATCAACGCAAAAGGAAGATATGTGATGAGGATGAACTGGTCCCCGGTCCAGAGGATTTTTATAGATCTGAAAAAGGAATTCTGCGAATAAAATTCTTTCGCTTCACCAACGTTACATTAAGATTTACGATACGCGTGAAACTCCTGAAAGTCTTTTATTACGGCCGTTTTACTATTAAGCGCGAAGACGAGAGAATCAATCTCGATTTCATTAAATAAGAAGAAAAAGGAACGTTGCTGATTTTTCCACCGATCGTCGTAAGCATCAGGATGGCATCGAACGCGGATTGCGAATCGCGCGGATTTCTGCGATATCTAGAAAGAACTTGGAGTTTTTCCATCGGCAAACTTTCGGTCGGCGGGAGTCGGCGAGGCGCGACACGCGCAAGTTAATAGCCTCAAATCCGTTTTCCTTTCTTTCGGGGAGGATCTTGCCGCCGCCGCCGCCGCTGCCACCGTCGCCGCCACCGTCGCCCGATCCCTAGGTAGATTGCCGTACAAATCGTCGTCATTAAATTAGTTACGCGCCGGGAAAAACCGTCGCGATTTCGTTCGTTCGAATCCGTCTTCGCGAGAGATAAACGCGAGAACCGAGTGGAATTCGTTATCGTCAGCATTCGAGAAGGACGAGGGAAAAAAGGAAAGATAAATACACAGAGGGGTATAAGATAGATAACTGCATTGTTTAACTGTAATGGAAGGACCTTTTTTGCAATTTATATCACAAGAGAAATATGCGAATATCATTATCATTTCCTTTTGATGGACGCTCGATTAAGTGTAGCGCATGCATTAATAACGATCTTTCTCATCTTTCTGGTTCTTGATCTAAACAGAGAAAAATGTCGGAATAATTAATAGAATAATAATCGCGACAAAGAGTGAATTGTAATCTCATAATCGACGATACGGAGCAGAAACAGCTGTCGCAGTATTTGTTGCAAGCGGAACAATTTTCGCGTGACTTCGCGTGAATATAAACGGCTCGCGTTTTTCCTCTACCGTATTAATTAATCCGGCTTGGCGCAATTGCGGCATGCGACCGGTGTTAGTGAAGTGTTTTGGATTTGCCAAAACGGATTATAGAACGTTGCGCTACAGCCAGCTTAGCTCGGCCGAATGGAAAAGCTTTGTCTGCTGTTATTATTTTTTTTTTTATTTTATTGCGTATAAAATGTCAATTTTATGTCGATTAATTTCAGATAATTTACATGGGAAAATTAATTTATAGTTAAGAGATATTTTATAATTAGAAAGTAGTAATAAAAAAAGATTGTTCAACTTTCTACTTTTGTAAAAACTAAGATTCGTTCAAGGAACAAGCGTAACTTCTTTTAACATTCAGATCATCGTCGCACCGACCGTAGCAACGTGAGAAATAGCCAGCTTTAAGATTACGGCTCATTTCCATTTGTCCTCGATTCCGCCGCATTTTGCACCGCGCAAAGACAATTGCATTTTTTCGTATATTATCGGTATTACCGACATTGTCTCAGAAATTTACCTGGATAGATTGAACCCAAGGTGTGACCTGGACGAGCAATGACCGAGAAGGCTCACGTCCTGATATCGATAGAGATCCCTCTCGCACCTTTGACTCAAACGGGTCGGCGAAGTTGTCGGGTCAGCCGAGCGTTAATTATTGACTGGAACTCTCGGTACCTAGAGTTCCAGGCGGTGACGGACCGGTGCATGTCCGCGGATCGTCCCAGAAACACGGATCCGTAGACGTTGTATACGAAACACAACGTTGACCAGGGAGTAAGAGGGTGAACCAAGTGGACCGAGACGACGTCGGCGGACAGGAGATAGAGGACGTATCAGACTTTCGAGGCTTGGGTCGCTGCCCAATGAGGGCGGTCCGGGTGATGTCTTAAGTGCGGATAATTCATCAAAGTCTCATTAGGCTAATGTCTCGGGAACTGTATCTTGAACGACATTATCACGCCGAGAGTGGTGATTGCCGCGAGATTGCAGGAGACACGAGCTTCTCAGGGATTCTAATTTTTTTTTATACAAAAAGGACGTTCTCAATGGTTACGAAGGAAAGATAATGAGCAACGTTTCGTTAAATTCTATCCCTTTCGTTTAGAATTTTCTTAACGTATTTTACTATGTACACCTTTAGTCTATTTCCGAATAAAGGATGTTAAGTGACGCAGATCACGAGGAAATCTTTTTTTTTTGCTCTTTCTCGAGAATCGAGCCACCGATGGTCTCGTCTTTCTGTACCTTGCAACAACGTCGCCGAGCTGTCGAGAGATACTGTTTGTTCTAGACTTTAAAGTACTGGCATGCAACGTCTTATCTAGTTTTCTGAAACTTTGGCTTATCTCTCACGTGACGTTCATTTTCTCTTATCCCGTGGATGAGAGATTGGAAAGGGCTGAGAAACGCGACGTTACAAATCCACAACGCATTTATATTTAATAGAATGTAAAATGTTTATGTTAAAATATAAATATTAATATTAGGGAAGGCAAAAAATGTATAGAAAAAGAACATGCCATTTTTTGATATATTTTATTTCTGTGACATAAAACTACATTTCTCTCTTTAATTATTTACGCAAAGTGGAAAAGATTCTAAAGCTAAGAATGAAGTACGCGTGTTATTAATATTGTATTCAAGTTTATGAGTATCCGTCTTCGTGTTTCAGCTGCTGACGGAGCAGAAGAAGTTCAACGACGAGATGCGACGGCAGCTGAAATTGCAGTCGGAGATACACGCCGATCATCTTCGAGAGGCACTTTCGGTCAAAGAACAGGAAACGCAAAGGATGCTGCAGCGCGCGCTTAGCGAACAAGCCGACGCCGATACCATAAAGCACAAGACACAGCTAGCAGAGATAGTTGGAAGGTCACGTGCTGTCACAGCGGCTCTCAAAGGTAAGTACGTATCTCTATATATATCTTCTTACCTCGAACTAGAAAGAAGTCAACGTTTCCTTTTCTATGAAGAAAGTGCAATCGCGTAATTGTATAAAAAAATTTGATACCTATTAAAAATTATTTACGCGAAATGTGATTCAAAATATAATTTAATTTAGTTAGTAAGATTGATCTCGCCAATAATTCTGCGTGTAGACTCGATAAATTAAAAACAATGTTATCATAACCGGCGACGGAAACGTCCATCAGTCTAGTAAGTAATGTTCAGTGTCCATTGTGCTGTTCAGTGGATAAATCATCTTTCGGGGAGGTGCTCTCGCCTTTGTCGTCTCCCCCATTGTGCCGTGTCCTGGCGTTTAATTACAGGGGCAAAAAACACGAGCCTAGTCTCTATAAAAGACCGCGCGCGCGCGCTCGCGTCGAGAAAGTGTCGACGACATTTTGAGACGCTTGATCTCCTCCACTGTTTGTCTTTTTCCCAATCTCTTTGTCCTTTCGACGGTAATGGACCTCTCATAGTCCCGAGTTGGACTGAGTCGGGTCGAGTTTCGCCATCGAATGTGTACCGTTTGCGCGATCAGTATTGTTTGCTACTTGCACCCCCTGTCTTTCACCGAACCGGACATGTAATTGTAGCTACGGATGTTTACAAAGGGGGAAAGATACGATCCTGTAATTGTTCGCGAAAGAAGGGCAATATCTAACAATGTGATCTTCAAAGGTCAAACCGATCTAAGATTTCTACATCTGATAAAAAGAAAAAATAAGAATATATAAAAATGAAAAAAATAATATCAATATTTTTGTATGTCGGACGTAAACATTGTCGTTTAAAAGTTTGGAAGCAGTGTATAAGCGAAATTCAATAAAACAAAGAATTTCTGAAAAGTATATTTAGAAAGAGAAATGTTTTTTTACAAGATAATCGAAATGTATAATAATAATGTAAAATAAATTTTTATTACATTAATACAAGCGGTTTTTTTTAAAAAAGATTTTTTTGTTTAATTAAAATTATGACTGTTTCCAAACTTATATAAATATACACACGCACTTAATTGCAATAGATGTGTAACGTGTACGTACTAAAAATTCTTACGAGAAAAATTTGAAAAAGAAAATGTACATTTCTTCTAAAGTACTGTTAAAAGTTTCCGAAAATTACTTGTAAAAGCGCCGCTGAAAGTTATGCCGGCAATGTTTATCGAATGTTGAATATTTACTGAACGAAGTTCAGTGAACGGACGAAGTTTTATCGCGGAATTTTACACGTAACACTCGGCTCTATTATTTTGTGGTAACTTTGTACCGCGTACGAGACATACAACATTTTGAGACGGGCCTAGCCAAAGATATCACAGGACCTTGTTTGTCCTTTCTAGTTTTACTGGTAGCAGAGGGGCTACCGGAGTTTAATCCGGATTAACTCTGTTCGAATTTAACACAGCGATGGCACCTCCAACCTCCCCTTATCATCGCTGCCCGCTACTCTCCTGTATCCGACCGGTCGAGATTAATTCTCGATTAACAAAACTGCTATACAACATGCACTCATTGCGCAATGCGCCGACCGATAACTATCTTTAATTAGTTTCCGTTCGAGTAATTTTCCGGTCACTGAACGGATTACAAACGCGACGCATTATCGATACTTGGCGCGCTCGCGATTCGTAGGCGTTACGTTATCGAAAATCGTTGTCCACTGGGTATATATATTTTTTTGTCTTCTTTTAATGGTCCCCTTCCCCCCCAAGAAGACCCGCGTATTTACTATCTGAGCATTATTGATTATTGTCCGCGTTTAATTCCGTGTATTTCTCGTCCGTAAAGTGTCCGATGTTTATTTTATCCCGCGCGATATATTAATTGTCGCGATACAAAGAGAGAATTAATGAAAGAGAGAGAGAGAGAGAGAGAGAGAGGCTTTTAAATGAGGGAGGATTTTTTTAATAGCTTTTATTTTTCAAACGGCAAATACCGGAACGAATTTCGTTGGAATTCATTGCGGTTTCCGACAAACAGTTTACTTCGACGCGAAAATAACGGTAGCTCTCCCGCAAACTATTGTGATATTTTCATTGAACCGTTCCTCATCGAGTTTCTCGATTAAAACGTCCTAATTTCTCGGTGGACTACCGGCGCTTATAATTATTGTCCTAATTGTGGATTGTCTCTCGAAGTAGTGTCACCGAATTCGGCCGGCCGGAATATTTCTGGCTGGCGAGAGATCGGGGCTGTTCTCGCGGAGACGCTTTTCGCTCGTTAATTAACTTTGCCCAACAAGCGGACGGAAGTCCGTAGTAGGTGGAGGTTTCCGGGAGAAGGGCTGTGAAAGAAACGCGTGGAATACGGTGCTCACCGCTGCATAATATCCATTATCCGGCGAGGAGTTCTGCGTTTAATTTGGTGAATTACATCGTTTTACCGACGCGCTTGCTACTAGAGACTCGGGTCGCGCGAACAGGAGTTACCAAAAGTTAATAAAATGCAGGTCTCTCGAAAGGTCGTAAGATAGAAACAAGAGCCTCGAGAGAGGAGAAGCGCGAGGAACTCGTAATTTATTAGTTGGAAAGGCGCGATAAAAATAAAAGCATTATTAACCTTTTGTAAACATTTCACGAGAAAAAAGTGTGGCATGGACGACGAGAGAGAAAATGACACAGCTGCTCTCTTCCTCTTTCTCTCGCGCTTTCTCACTCTTTCGCTGATCGCTCCTGCGACAGCGGTGGCAACGTATTTCATGAATAGAAATTAGCAATAAAAAGATGGTATGAAAAGAAATGAGGATGGAGGCGTCGAGGTGTAAACTTCTAGATTTCAACGTGGGCAATGTTGCAACGGCGGCCAAGTAACGTTCGGTATCTCGGCGAGCCGCAAGAGAAGTGGAAGAGATTTCGGAGCTTCATAAAAGTGGCGACTTTCGTTTTGGAAGTTCGAGAGATAGCAATTTTATCATAAATAGAATGATAGCGATAAATTTTGCATGAGTCTAGATTGTGTGTTCCGTATTTCGGACTGCGGCAAATCTTGATTATTTAATACCTATTTTATGATTATTTATTTATCCAAGAGTCGATATAAATAAAATGTTAGTGAGATGTATAATAAGATGTAACGTTCGGATGTAAAATCTTGAGGCAATTATCGCGGGCAATTGAATAACTTGAATAATTGTGCAATAAAAGTGCGGAATTAATATAGCTATGCTCTTTTATCGTACAATTGAAACACGGGAGAACGATCCAGTCATCCAGGGTGTCTGGAAAGGCAATAAAACGGATGAATGAACGGTGGAGAGCGTGGGAGATCGTAGGTCGTGGTTTTACCAGCTCGACAAACCGACTAACATATGCGGCGTGTGCCCCAATTATAACTTCCGCCATACATCTCTCGTGGGCGCTATTAAGGGTCAGTACGCGACTACCAGCGACTACGTCGAGTGCCGAGAGTGGCGGAGAGAAAAAGCGACGGCCGCGCGGTCGGGACTGTTCGCGTGTCGAAAAACGCGGCCGCATCTCGCCGTTCCGCGGTCGTTTATTGCCTTCGCGCCCTTCGCGACGAGCCCGGGATAATGAAGAAAATAATTACGTCATAATTTACGGTAACGAGCGCGGAGGGAGCGTCAAGTGCGAATTATTTTCGCTCGAAGGGAGAAACTGCGACGGAACGCTTAATTTTCGGAATTTCTCTTTCAGATAGTATGCACGACGATATCTCGCGATAGTGCGAGAGCTGCGGCTGTCTAATCTCGTTGCCATCGCGAGACAAAATAGATTCGCGATTCATCGGGGGGAAACCTGTAACGAGCGAGTGTACCGCGATACGTGGTGCATATTCATGCGCTCGGCGAGACTTAACTAATGCCACGTCGAGCTACTCGACGCGCGTGAGATGCCGTACGCTCGCGTCGGACGCGAATCCTTTGGGAGGTAGGGTTCTCGCTCGACATCGATGCGGTTTACGCTCTTCCTGCATTGGCAAGTTTCCACCCCCGCAAAATATGGAATAGCTCACCGCCGTCATCGAATACTTCCGCCGCAATTACGTCGCGTTAAATTCATCCGCGTCGTCTGCTACGCGCGTAAACTACATTCTATAAAGCTGCGTGTGACGGTTACCGTCTCGATTCGCCTCTCATCCATCCTGAAGACAACTTAGCGAGATCTCGCAAATAACGACGGTAGATTCGTCATTTATGATTCAAAACGCGAAGACATTTTCAAATTTGAGATGTACATACGGCAGCGCAAGTTGCATTATTAATTCACGATAGAGTCTCTTTCTTCGTATCTTTTTCCTTTTGCGATATCTTTCGCATAAAAAATTGATCTAATGTGGGGGAAGAGAGGGAATTAAAATACGGCTTTGAAGGAGAAAATTGACGCTTTGTATAACAGCACGTTTTTTTTCTCTTGCTGAATAAATTATTTTCGCATTGCTAGAAGGGAAAATAGATGCGAGAACAAAAGCGTTGGCTTTTCTTAACCAAATCAATTGATTTGATTAGAGCCGCCCGTTCGCGCAGAAGTTGAAACATTTAAATCGAGGATAATAAATCTTTTAATCGACTACGAGAAATCATATTCCGTGAATTTATGGTGCATGCTTTTATTGCTAAATCGTTCGCGATTGTTTGCACGGCGAATTAATGCTTTTCATACGTATGGTATTTCGAGTATAACTTTTCTTCACCTGTAACAGATTCATGCTATTCGCAAACGTGAATGTAAGAATATTGAACGTAAATATTTTGTCCATATATCGCGTTTCGCGGAGGAACATGGATCGCAAATTTGTAAAAAGGCATGCAATATCCGTGAAAGTTGACTTTTTTATGCCGGCGGGATTGCGGATGTAAAATCGGACGTTTAATCGTCAAGCGCACGAGCGTTTACGATTCAATATTTTCTCGGTAGAGCGTGAACGCACCGGACAGCCGTACGAGAGTCGCAATTCTCTCGTAAATCAGACAGTACGTGTTCCTCAGTGCCGAACGTCTCAAAATTAATAGCGTGACAGCTGGGAGCGAACGCATAAACGTGGAAACGCATAAAAGTTTGGGACGCGATGCAGAATAGAAATGAAGTGGAATACTGATGGGGAACGTGTGCATATATATACATATATTTAGAAGAGTAGAATGCGAGCGCGCCCCAAAAATCAGCAAATACATATTTTAATGAAACTTAGGGACTCGCTGAGTGAAAATATAACGGTGAAAAAGATATAATATTAAAACTATTAATGACTGATGAAATATGGAACGAATATTCTATCAAAGCTAAACTGGTAAATAATGGATAAATTTGCCTTTTTGGCTATTTTTTAATATTTTGCTATAAATATTGATTTTCTTTTCATAAAATTGATGCCCGTCGTAAATATGTATTTGATCGACATGCACACTGATCGCGCCCACGCGCATTTTAATTAAATTCGCGTTTATAATGCGTTCTTTTTTAAACGACGTCGCATGTTTTTTATCCTGTATGATTTTCGTCCCGATGAAAATGGTGCGGCAAAATCGAGAGAAGGCAAGTGGAAAAAAAGAAGAAAATAGGTCGTCGAGCTGGTGGGTTCCCACGTCGGCCCTTTCTTCTTGCCCTTCGTTTGTGGCTGCAACTTGTACAACCCTCGCGTGGAAACACTTCGCGAGAAGAAAGGCACTCGTTTACGTGAGGTTCGAAGAACTAATATGGGCAATATCGAAGAAAAATCGCTCCCGGGCGAGAGGAAATATTACCGCTGGGCATTAACAAAGAATCGCTCATCGAAACAGTCATCATTTGAAATCATCCGATTTATGATGCTGCGACACATGTGCCTTACTTTAATTTTTCTCGAAAGAAGGCATTTAAAAAATTAATTAAATCTTGGAAATTTTGTTTTAAATTAAACGTTCTATATCTTCCAAGGGTCAACTTTATTACGTCCGAGAATTTCTGTGCCGAATATATTTTGCTGTAAATTTCTATGCCGCGTCAGCGTTGCGATGAAATTTGCAAATACCAAAAGGGTAGATCTGAAAGGCGCCTCGTTTCCTCGACGTGATCTTGTGGCGCACAATGATCGCGGCTCCTCGCTTTTCCCGGCTTCCATCCTGTGCTTTTTCTGCGCATTACTGTCGAGATACCGTGCCGTCGGAATGCGGCTTAACCGTGTTCTTACGTCGCCGTTCGAAATGCAGCGGGCAACTTTCCCCCGAGAGAGAAGCGCATCTCCCCTCGTTCTCCCTCGCGCCGTGTGGTTTCAGCGTCAGAAGACAAGGGCAAAAAGAAAAGCCAGCCGCGTTTCTCTCTCAGCCGGTACTCGAGTACCAGGGCTCTCGGCTCGTATTTCAACGAACCGCGGTGCTCCGCTGGTGCCGGCTCGTGCCAGGAAACTGCACGACAGTAGAAATAAAGTCCTGGTGGAGTTTCTCCGTAACGGCCACAAATAACGTCGACCGATGGCGCGCGTCGCCGGACCGACGATACCGACGTTTCTTTCCCCGCGATAGAAAAACAAGGCTGTTAATGAGAGAAGTCTCGGGGTAGGTACCGATTAAGTGGACGCTTGTATTGACTGTCGCGCTGTATCAAGTCGCCGAGCTGCCCGAACTTTGTGAATTTTGTAGAACGCTGATACAGAAAGGACACAGAAGCGCTTCTACTGCGCTAGCATCACGGCAATTAAAAGTTTTCTCGATTGTCCTAATTGATATAGTTGCCCTTGTGGCAAACAAGTAAAAAGCTGAGAAGACGACAGCGAGTAATTTATAGCGAAATTGAAAATAGAATTCTATCTGTTACATTCAGCAAACTCGCTTCAGTAAAGTCGGGAATAATTATGCATTATCTCCATCCGTTAATTGAAAGTTAATTACGCGGTACTCGCAGAAACTGCGTTTCGTAAACAGCTCTTTTAATAAAGATTTAATAAAGATCTATCGTCGTTTCATGATCCAATTATTTAATAATTAACTGTAATGGTAAATATAACATGTTGTACGCCAGATAAATATACGTGATAGAGTGTTGATTTACAAATGCAAATGTCAATCATGCGATTAGATTTAACACTAATTTAACCGTAATACCAGATAATTACTGTTTAAAATCGAGATTGCAATTAAAATCCGCACAGTAAACTGTCAGTGTTCTTTTGTCCGTCGGCGTTTTTACAGACGCTTAAATAATCTAACCAGCCGCGGGAATAACGACGGGCAGCCTATCGATGAAACGAAATCAAAAACCATTCACAGTACTGCAGTGCCAAATTGATCGTTCTCTATCGGCAGACTTGTTTCGTTCTTTCGATGGGCGTACGAGTGTGCAGAGTGACGTTTCACGCGTATGAGTGTTTTTCGGAAAATCGGCATCGCGAAGTAATAGAATTTCGCAAAAGAGGAAACTGCATCGAAATGAAGGATACGCGCGATCGAAAATCATTGATGATATTACAGAATTCTGATTAAAGGGATAAGTGCTAGATGCGCACAAGACCATCGGTTTCATTTTTGAAGTCGGAATTATATACGGACATACGTATTTTTTTTTTAATTTTTATTTGCGTATCGTCAATTCTCTCTCGATTTGTTTATAAATTCTAACCGTGCTACCTTTATCGCAGTACCCATATTATATATGCGTTTTGTCAAAGTATAAACGTACCTGCCGGACATGGCATTTGATTTGCGACGTTGACGTAACGCGCTAGAACAACTCGAATTGTGTTTCATGCAATAAACACTCGTACGCACATATCCATTTCCAGTTAGATCGAAACGAGATCTGATTTGATTGAGATTGAGATACATCGACAGCCTGAGATAGTTAATTGAACTTGTATATATCCGATAATCGTTTACTCTGCAAAAAATCTGCAATAAGTAAAAGACTCAACTTTCGACAGTTTCATTTTAGATATTAATTTTTCGCAATTTTTTGTTTCTCAATTTTTATCATTTCGTTCAAACATTTCGATGCGATTAAACTTGCAAATTAAAATTTTATTAATACCTATCTGCTCAAACGCGAAATTGAGTGAAGCGGCAGTGACTGTATTTTAATGCGACTGATAAAAGAGGCTCGTCAATCGATGACACTCGCGCGATCGATTTATTAATATTGTTTTTTGTCAGACAGTCGCTATATACTCGCTCTCTAACTGCGATTATTTTATGAACGGGACAATAAACCGTGCTGGCTGATAGCATTTGCAGCTACGATTAATTAACCTCGTAACCGATGCGCGAATTTTTCTACCTGCTAGAGCTCTCGATTGCCCGATCCTCGAGCTATAGATTTTTTTGTTCGTTTTTATAGAGCTTCGAACGAAAAGCAATCAATTATCTCGAGCGCGAGACCGCCGATGACGGGATTTTCACATTTTCATGTCAACGTCTGTACCATTCCAATCTATTTTCTTCGCAACACCGTGATATTCTTCGACGTATTTTTTTTCATGCAACCAATTTTCCAACCAACTTCCCAACTTAGGATTTAATTTTAAAATAATAAAGTCTAAATACGATAAAATTATTCTATGTGTAAACTGATTAGGTAACATGGAAATTACATTTACGCGTTAAGAGATTATCCCTTTGCGTTAGGTACATTGGTTCAATTTCAATTAACTAACATTGCAAATGTAAATTCTCAATTGTACATACATTTCGATTAAACTCGAATTTATCTGCATGTGAAATGCCATGAATAAGGAAAGACTAGACACCTCTTGGTAAGCTCAAGAGTTACGTGGGATTAATGCACAAAATTGTTGTATCCTAATAAGCCAATTAAATAAGCCGTCTGCTTTTTAACGTAGCGTCGTTGTGGCCTGGGAATTTAATTTCGGCAGAGTTTGCGGATGCTTGTACCGATACATTTTATCGTTTTTATCTTGTTGGCCGAGTTAGCGGTCTGATAGCATGCAGAGTAGTTGCTTGATACGTCTTTTAACCGAAAAAAAAACACCGCTTAAAATAATTTGCTTAACTAATGAAATTTCCGGGAGTCACGCGCTGAGATAAGAGAGAACGGTTACACATCGTAAATACTTTAAACCGATGTCACCGTGCGTATCACGCCCGGAGCAATCGGATCGTCCTCGTTAGAAAGTTGCTGCCGCGGACGATCTTATTTTGCGATTAAGCTCGGCGGGTACATCTCCGCCGCTGGTCCGGGAGCCGGTGTCTCCCTGTTGGGAGGAAAAGTTAGTCACGCGTTTTACACGATGTTTAGTCGGTGGGCCGATGTGCGGAGGCGCAGCTTCATGACGCAATGTGTGTCGGGGACGGTCAGGGGCGAAAAGCGTTTGGCGTGTCGGCGCGACATGGAGATTGTGCAATCCACCCTTTTGTCGTGCGTCGACCGCATCGTTACGCTCGTCAATCCGAAAGCGTTCGGAAAACAGGGTCACAGAAAGGACGAAGAGCAACAGAGGGCTGGAGGGTGAGAGTAAGGGGGAAGCTCTCGCGCGACGATGAAAGCAAGGCTCGATAGAGCAGCCCTCGAAATTCGCACAGTTTTCGGAGCGTAAAATATCACGTGGCCTGGCGCCGCTTAATCCCCTTCGAACTGATTTACCAGTGTTTCACCCTGTGAAAGACGAGCCGATGGGCGACAGAAGGAAAGAAAAGGTCGCTCGTTCCAAATTTACTCGAATGAACCGATAAGTATTGTCCAACCACAAATTCTCGCAACAATAATGCCGGCATTTTAGTTTTTTCTTCCTATTGATTAGCTGAAATTTAAATCTATGAGACAAAGAGAGAGAGAGAGAGAGAAAATATAAGAGAAGAACAGACGGCTGCAGTGTGTGACCTGGCGCAGTGCCATCAGATAACATACGGAATTTTTTGCTATGAACGGCGACAGGCGGAGAAATGATTATTGGATTGAAAATATGTGAAACAAAGCGCCAAAGGCAAGTAGCATAGTAATGTCACGAAGATAAAAGGCTTTAAATATATATTTATTTAATCGTGTATCGTTGATAATTAAATCTTGATAATTAAATTTAATACCATTCGTGTTCATCAATATTCACAGCAATAACATCCGTTTTACACCGCTCTTATGAAGTGGCATGACAATCACAAACAGAGCTGGTAACGAAGTACGAAAATTGACACACGTACCGAAGTTGCAAGATAAACAAACAGTTTACCGAAATCTCTACATATACAGTAACCACAATATTTGGCGGAGTAAAATTTAGGACGTCGCGCCGATGGAACAGATCGAACCATTACTTGTTTTGTAAAAGCAATTTATAAAATGAAAAATTCGAAAGATATACATTTCCAGACGCTTTTGGCTTATTATTTTTTTACTTTCTTGCGCTGAACGCCTATCGATAAAAAAACGTGAGAAAAATGTCCGCGGTCCGGTAATTAAAATCTTCGCGAGTACCAGTGGAGACAATTAATTTTAACAGACCGCAGAGCGGAACTTGGTTCGTCCGAGTGACGATACACTGCCACCGGGGTACGCTCGGACAAACTAGTAATTATCCGGAATAATTGGACGCGTTCATTCGGCAGTCTGATAATTCCCGCGGATACATGGTGGATTTGCGGGGGAGACTCGCGCGGGGACTTTTCGCGACGACATCCGGTCCAGTCGTGAACGGCTTCGCCCACGTAATAACGCGATTTCGTCTGGCGAGGAGAGGACAGGGTCGAGCACCGACACGCGAGATGGAGTGGATCCGGCTTGAAACAGTCCCGAGCCCTTCGACCTTCTCCGTTTTCCGCGTCGATGCTCACCGACCAGCTCGAGCGCGAGAATCGTTCGCTGAGAGTCCATCGCGCGGCAATATAAGCACAGAGGAAAAATGGAGGAAAAAGAGAGAGCAAAGGAGAGCAGATTCCGGGATATATGTCGCACGTTGCGCAATCGGTGTGTCATTTTGGCTTTACGGTCGCTTTAAGTTGTCGTCGAAGTCGATGCGTTCCGCCAATGCGATTTGGGAGCCGATGTTGCGTGAGAGGAAAGGAAGCGCGCTTGTAGACATTAATTTATGATCAGTCATTTATATGCGGAAAATGTAAGTGGTGCTGTGTGAGAAAGCGATAGTCTCTAAAATACCGCGCGTCCCTTCGATAATTTTTATCTTTACCATTTATGACTGTGTACTTTACATTTTAGTAACGAAAGTTGACGAAAATCAATCGATTGTGCGATATGGTAGTGAATTGCGAGTTAAGTAGAATTTAAATATTATGATATAAAATATTGAAGACCCGAAGCATGATTGCTATATATTTGTATATTTATCTACGAAGATTATATTTCGCGAATCGAAATATAAATTGGTGTTTTTTTTAGTCCATGGATACATGTGTTCGTATTTTGACAGGCGATCGTGTAAAAGTAGGATGGATGGGCCAGTGTGGCATTATAGCGCGGATCCAACGGTATTGCCAATAAAACCGGACGATGACTGACAAGCGGATATAAAACCGCGAACTTAATAACTGCCCGGATGTTACCAAATAATTAGTTTCCAGGGCACGGCGAATGCATATTGTCCCGCGGACGGAATTTCGCCGTGGCCGTCGACACGTCGATACAACTTGTATTCGATTTTTCGCGAGAATTACCTATCGCGCTCGACTCACTCGTAAAAGGAAATAGCGACAGACGGTCGTGGTCTGTGTATAATGCACCGCCAATAAAGCGGCGGAGCCGAGCGGGCAATAAAGCTGAAATAGCACGACGGATTCGGTAATTCGCCCCGGATGCGGACCAGAACTGGTTTGCGGTTGTGAATTTGCGAGGTTGCTTGCTTATGCGGCGAAATTGATAATACGATCCACCCCCATGCGACCCTCCGAGGCGTCGCGCGATAAAAATGCGCCCTGCGAAGGATTAACTTAAAGAGCGCCGGAATTTTATTGCCATTGCGAGAAATGATATTGCCGCGACCGCGAATTGCGGATTCGGTTATTCGAGACCGAGTAATTTGAAACGGGAGATAACCGGCGGGCTTGCTGACTAAGCCAAGGATTCCCTTTTCTCTCCTTGCCGAACGTATTATGGATATTTTATGAAAAAGCACGATAATGATATTTGGGCGACAAAAGTGTAGGGAAGGGTGGGACCGCTCTATCGCGAGAGAGATTAATCACGCGCGCATCTGTGTCCTCGTTCGTGAAACGTTCATACTTTTAGAGCGATTGTCGTTATAAAGAATGATATTGCACTTATTACAGACCGTAATTTGCCCTTCTCTCTAAAGTCTGAGCGTGAACCGACTGTAATAGCTTCGGTAATTATGAAAGGCGACGATAATGTGTTTTGAATGTTGAATTTTTTTTACAAACGTTTGCACACAATGAAATATAAATTATATTACGAGTTCAAGAATTAAAGCTTATCAAGCTTTATCTAAATCAACGTGTGTGTATGTGTGTTAATTCACACGCGGTGTTCGTACATATGTATGTCGTTATATAGTAAATAGTTATGTAGTATGTTTCAAGATCCTAATCTGGGAAAACAGGCTGAAACGGTAGAGTCGCATGGAAAATCTGTAACCGAGCAGAGTAATTTTCTCTAGACAAGAGATCGCTCCGTAAACCCTATCCGGATTGATACGCGTAATAAATCACGAGCTAGAAGCACCGAGATCCAGCTGAATCCCATTCCTCTCGCCTCGGCGGCGTTAACGGCCATACCGAACATCTTTCTGGCCGATTTACAGTTCATCAATCGCCGGTCGACAGGTGCATGCTCGTCATGCCGTCGATTAAATGCCGATTATGCCGGCGCGATAATTTAACGATAATTCAATTAGTCGCGGTGAAGTTAACAAATATGAAATCGCAAATATCGCGATTATATTACCATTTAATTAACCCACCGAGTATGTTATTTCAAAACAATACTTTTACGCTCATGCGACGCGACTCGTATGAAAATATTTACCACAATGTAAACGATGTTGTCGAATACATTTTCAATTTGATCATATTGATGACGAAGTCCGTTCGTCGTGCGGCTATTTATTACTCCGTCGGCGTGCAATTATTTCACGCAATCTGTGCTGAACGGGAGTGCGTCTGTAAAATATATTATTATCCAGTGCAATAATAAATAAATCAATGAGATTTATTTGGATGTGTATTACAATATATTCTAACAAATAACCATGAATTACACATTGCCTTCCAAGTTTTATCTTTGTTTACCAATAGGATTATACATAAACGCTGAGCTCGCACGGCCTTTTACGTCGTGAGCATACGTCGAGAGAGCACGGTTCGACGAGCTTTCATAATTCAATACATATCGGGATTTTCCCACGGTGAACGCTGTTATCGAAAAATTTTGCCACACGTCACGGAAGCGCGTGAAATGTTTGTCACTGTAACGCGACGGCGATACCCCCGAGGATTTCCGAATGATCGGGGAATCTCAATGGATACACGAACACATATTAAATTACAAGGGAATTTTACGAATCGATCTCTCGTGACGATTACTAGTCTCCCCTTTTTTTAATTTCACAATAGATACTGACTAATCACAATATTGAATTAAAAACGATGTACAGATGTATTAATTTTTATTTTATACATTAATATGTACAACACGTGTCAAATAAATTGCTAAATCCCACTTTTGTCTAATACTTTTGCAATAGTTGGGTCTCCAGTGCGTAATTCTTGAATATAAAATCCTGGTAACTATCTCTTCGAGTAATTTACGATCATAAAAATGCAAAATTATGTTAGTGAAGAAAAATGAGCGTGTTTTTTTTAGGTTTTATCAGCGCATATAAACTTTCACCTCGGGCTATTAACATGACTGTTTAAATTTTTAATAGCCGAGAACGTTGTGCAAGTTTCTCTCGACTGCGAGAAATTTTTATTAACACGTTGAATTCAGTTCAGATGAAATATTTTTGTTTCAGCTCGCATGGAAGAGGATAAGGGCGCGTCTAATGTACAAATCCTTTGGGCAGCCTGTCAAGCCTTGGCTAGGACAGTGAAAATCGCGCCGCCGGGTGCACTAAAGGATAAAGCAATTAAACCGCTGGAACCCGAAATTAACGCCGTCTCCAAGGCAGCACGTAAGTATCTTGATTAAATTTGACATTAGGCATATATTAAAAATTAAATAATTCATTAATTAATTAAGAAATTAAAGATACCGGAATTTTTTAATTTATATACATTTTAACGCATAAGTGATGTAAATTTACTATGTAAAAATATGCGCCCTTCTGTTCCTTGCGGACGATAATTTATTCGAAATATTTTAGCATGTGCATATATGCTAACTTACGTGCATTTGAGTGCACTTGCCTTTTAAACGAAGAAATAACGCGATGAGCTTCCAAAGTAATTTCGTATTACGGTGGGATGCAGTTTGCGTCTGATATAAAATACGGCGAATAACTTCTAAAGTAACGCGAGGAACTTAGAGACACGGAGCGTGGACTTTGCAGTTGTAACTGGAGCATCTCTGCATTTCTTATATACTGCATCGCCTTATATACTGCAGTCACGCATAATTATTACTTGTATTAATTGTATACATTATTATTACTACTGCGCGTTTTTCGCAAACAAATGTTGTTTATTTAGCGCCGGTCTGACTTAACCCTTAAACTACACGTGGGGTCAAAATGATCCCAACAAAAGTTTGCTCCGAAATATCTTCTATTTCAATTTTTTAACAACGTTAACAATTTTTTCTTATTCAGAACAATTGCACCTTATTTATAAATATTTGAAGAATATACTTACTAATTATTTTCAACTCAAAAAATAAATTGTTTTTTGTAATAATGGTTTAAAGTGATTGGGTTAATCAATCTGACCCAGTGTGTAGTTTCATACAGATAGTGTGTATTTTAAGGGTTAATTATCTCGACTGCATAGAATCTCATATGTGTTATTATTATCCCTGAAACGTACACATGCATGTTTGCAGCGTACGACTCTAGTATTTAAATTAATAAAAACTAACGTTCTCTCTCTTTTCAATGTAGTTTCTCTTTTTTATAATTATAACAAGAGAACAATTTCTAAATTCTAACTCTTACTGTTTATTTATACATCTCCATTATTATTCTACACTCTGATATCGAAAAATATTATTTTTGTACGGGATATGTTATTGTTTCATCCTTCGAATTTTTTTCGACATAGCACCGTTTCCAACTTGTTCGAACACGCTTTCAATAGCACTTTGCCGCACAACAATAGCATTCGACCGTGTAAAAGTCGAGATTCACATATTTCATCCGGTGCCTCTTCTCTATACATGATATTTATTCCATAATTTGAAATACGAGCGCTACCAAGACATGTGACGTTGATTGGCATTGTATGAATCAAGGTGTAATCTGATTTGAAGTTGCGAACACGAGGAAAGAATTATTGCAGTTTTTACAGTAGTATAGCAACTTTTCCAGCTTTTCCTCCATATTCGGGAACGAGTTGAGCACGCGCTTTTAACGCGCTCGGTCACTCGCCGCCGCGTCTCAGCAATTCGCGCCCCGTTCCGGGGACCTCTTTCGTTTCAAACCGATATATGAAAAGCTGGAACAATGGAGACGACGACGGGGTCTCTACCTCAAATCGGGTGCGTGTATGTAGGCCGAGCGGATAAGAGTAGAGCAAGGCAAAGCGCGGCACGGAAGAGAACACCGAAGATTTACGGCTTAATCGGAAACGCGAGCGGGGACCTTCATAAAGGCCGTACGGTGAGCATTTCAAAAGAGCCCGTGTCGGCCTGATGGAGCGCCGCGCACATGTTCATTAATTATGTCCCTACCGCGAACATTCGCCCTTAATTACGCCAAGTGTCTATAAATTTTTTCCTAGGCGCTTTCGCCGTTTTAATCTCCCGCCGCGCCGCGAAATCACCTTCGTAATTTCAATTTTCGTTGAAATTCGCGGTCGACAATTGCACCACGGAGGCGCATTCTTGCGAGGCTTAATCGATGACTGCTCAAACCACTGGCGTAAATGTATGCCATTATCATACATTATTATACATAGAATCGTCATCATCAACATCAACACAAATGTAATAATATCAATACATAAAAACAACTCTCGCCATATAATAAATTTATCGCGCATACACGTTATTCGCGATAACTAAATGCCAACCGCAACCTTAAACATATCCATATGCATTATAAGTGCAATGTAAGCAAATACATTCAATGACGGAAAAACATAGTCAAAATGTTGTGGTTACGGTGATCACAAAGCAAATTGGTCTATAACTATGGAAATTTGGTTACTTCGAATAATATACGCTGATTAATTTTGCTCGCCGAAATTCTCGAAATGTCGGCCAAACGAACAAATGAAGGAACCAAAATTCAATCGTCAATCGGTACTTCAATTAATTGAACAGGCGATTAGAGAGCTATGATACGTTCGCATCGATTTAATTTTCCATTTCCTTTGATTCTAGCAAAGGAGGATCCCCTAGTGCGCGCCGCTATCCAGAGCATTCCCGAAGAAGCGGCCAAGAGAGGCGTGTTCCCGGAGGATACTCTCCGCGAAAGGTTCCTCAAGGTAATTACCGTGCTTCCCACATTCTTTAGAATCGGGCTGCTCTCACGTATTCCGTCTTTGTGAGACGATTTTTGAGATCGCTGGTCGCTAGTGCACATGATTTGAATCGACAAGTGAACAAACAATACGATTTCACATTGCGTTTAATAATACATTTTATTTTGTGTAAATTTATTACACGGTATATTAATTTGATTATTTATAAGTATATATTAATTTCAATTGAAGTTATCAAGTCATAGGTATTAATTTTACACAGCCACGTAATCGTTTCCTAAAGTTTTCTTTTATATTTGCAAATTTTTTATCAGTTCGCGGAATCTCTTTATGTAAATGTCAATTTTTGAAAATGGTTCGTTCATTGTGTATTACTAGGTAGAGAGCGTGGCGAGAAGATTAGCTATGGTGCCTGAAGGCGGCGCAGCCCTGCCTATATATCTTCTTAGTTATCTTCAAAGTTTCTTGATCATCAAAACTGCCAATTCAATTCCAAAAAGGGAGCTTGAAGACGAGCCAATCGACGTAGACTCGCTGAATACGTACGACATACTCCAGCGTGCCAGGTAAGAATTCTCATAAATTGTTAAAGATTCCTCCATATCTTTATAGATGATCTTTATAAGGATCGAATAAATTTATCATGCGCGTAGAAATTCGAAATTATGCCGGATTAACGAGGCGAAATACTTTCCCCAATATTCTGTTTTATCGCAAATTGTGATTATATATAGTACTTTTTATAAATTTCTCTGAATTCTGTGAAGTTTACGATACGAAAACGGGATGCGAAAGTAAACAACGACGGCGCAAAATTGTCGATGCTGGACACTGATAGAATTTATCGCGTCGCCGATTAAATGCTCTTTTATTGTACTCGTAACTCGAGCGGCAATTTCCGCGTCACGCAAGGCCCTCCGTCTCCCTTTCTCTTGTTCGCTCGGTCCCGGGTTGACCCTATAAATTATCCTTACGAGACCCTAAGGACTGGGTAGAGCGCAATATATCCAGCCGGCCATCAACGAGGCGGGAAAGACGAAAACACCTGCCGTAATACCCGCCACGTACACTTTGACAAAGAACACCGCCATTTACTACTCGTCAGGTTATTCCTGGCAAAATCCGCTGGCGAGCCGTTTTACCGACTTATCCCTTCGTTTTTCTCGTGTCAGCGCCCCTTTGGTTTCCGGCCCTTATGGAAGATACTCTCGATTTATCCTGGCCAGCACTAAATAAAGATAAGCATACATACATATCCGGAAAGCTTGTATTGCAGCTCACTCGTTTTTTTTTCTAATTTCTACTTTAAATCAATGTTTTTATAAAAAAAATATTTACGCGAAAAATGAAGTACGAAAATGCTCGACTGTAAATTTGTACATTCATCGTTAAAATTTCATTCTGTTTGAATTTATTGTACAATTGTGAGAAAACAGTTTTGGCACGTAATGACGGTATTTGATATTTTGACTGGTCTCACGTACAAAAATCGGCGAGAGCGGACAGCCGCGCGTGTTTTCATCCGTACGAAAAATTCATCGCTCGATCGTGTCCTAACTCAGTGGAAAGATTGCAGGTGTTAGGAAAACATCTAGCGCGGATGAGGGGAGATTTTAAAACGGCCGCGATGTCACGACACGAGATGCTAAAGAAGCAATCGGCCAACATCTCTCACGTGTCACGAAAGGATAGTTTTATGTCGCTTGCTCGTATTTGTTGTGATTTGGGAGATATTAAATATCAATCGCAGAAAAAAATACTTTGCACCTAAACTTTTCCCCGACGATTTTTGTTTTCCTTCTTTCCTTATCTGTACATCATGCTCAGCTTTACAAATTAAAAATACATTATTCAGAATGTCTCACGTGAATGCGAAAGAAAAAATGTCAAAGTTCGTCATCGATTCGAAAATAATGCGAGACTAATTTTGCGAAGTAAGTACGCGCGAGAAAAAAAGTTTGTCAAATAGATTGTGTACGATCGTGATTTGCGAAATTAAACGTAATTTGTTGATTTAATTTGCTTGAATACAACGATTTGTCTTTGAAATCTTTGAATGACTCGTAACATCTTGGCGTATATAATTTCGTAATTTCACAAAGCATAGAGTCACAACGATACATGCTCTTTTAATCAAAGCTGTTCCGTGATGCAATTCGAGTTGTATTCTTCCCTCGCCGCTCGTAGAAGGCGTGAGCGGTGTCCTAATGAATATTTAATTATTCTATCAAGAATACTTTTTCTTCCAACGCGAGATCACAACAAGCCGAACAAACGTAATGTATATCGCGGCACATGTTACGAATGGTACTCGGCTAGGTGAATAAATAATATATTGCTGATGTGAGCGGCATATTTTATCAGCGGACTAAATTTTGGATCGGCCTTTAAGATAGATGGATATAAGTTATGCCGAATGTAAGTTCTGTCTTTAAAATTGCCGATATGTACAACGTACGTAGGTAGCCCGCGCGACACGTTTGTCGTCCACGAACGAACCACATGCGGACCGAAGTCCGGACGTGAGGCTTCTGAATTTTTAATTTCAGGGCGCACTGCAGTATGCACACTCTTTCAACGCCCGCGGCTAAAACGTCCGGGCTCTCGGAGGAGTGTACGGTCGATATACGGGATATACCTGTAAAAGATTTCGCGGGCTTGAAAGAAGTTTGTGTTGAAACCATTGTCTTGACTTTGCAGCAATGAATAAATATTTGATGGATGCGTTTTAAAATTTAATTCTCCCAACTTTCGTTCGATTAGTTGGAAACATCCGCGACAGTTGTGTTATAAACGTAAGTAGATCTGTATTAATTATTTGCTGCATATTTTATTTTGAGCAATGAGTCTATTTTCTTCTTTAAATTGATGAGTGATTAAGACAAAATTAAAGATTTCTAAATGGATACAATACAAGTAATGAACTGTGTTCGTTGAAGATTTGATTCAAATTGTTGATTATCTGTTAAATTTAAAATTAAAATTAAAACTGAAAAATTTATCTCTTTACTTTGAAATAAGTAGATAAGATTTTTTAAATTAGTAAAAGCTTTAAATTCTTACACAAGAAATTTCTTTCTAAAAAAAGAAATTAACGTTAAATAAACTAAGGAATTTGTAGATAAAACAAATACAGAGACGGATTTTTCATTTTATGTAATATGAAGTTTAATTATCGCGAAAAGTTCATACCGTGCATTACAGCCGGAACGATTGATCGGTTAAAGAAAACTTATCCGTAATCTACAGCAAAGAAACATACAAAAATAAAGGATCTTCTTAATAGATCCGGAGAATCGCTCGTCTCAGCCAAGCGGAAAAGTTCCCGCGAAGCGCTATTGTCGAATATGAAATCCGAATGTAGCAAGAAACTTCAGTATCCGCGATCATTGCGCGTCCGTGCCCCGAATTAGGCCATGTGGACTACGTAGGAGAGTCGATCTCAAGATACCGAAGGGACGAATAAACGTTTCACATCGCATCGCGCCGCGCCGCGTCCCATTTCACGTACCCGTTCTGTAGGATCTGTTGTAATGAGAAGATAGGCACAATGTAGGTTCCACCGTACGTCGGATTGTCGGCGCGCGGCGGTGCAGTTGATCCTTGGATTTTCCCTCAAAGCTGCAATCTCGACAGCAACCCGCTGTGTGATCCGTCAATGATTGTTTAATTCCTAAATTAACAATATGATGCTTACATTATTAAATTGATGATCAACTTAATAATGTAATACTTTTCCAGTTTTTTGTAGCATTACGTGTTATAAATAATATAAATCATTAACAGAATAGATAGCTGCATTACGATTTAGGAATGACGATATTGTGATGAGAGAAAGGATGATTTTTAATTGTATCGGCTGTTGACGATACAAATCCTCTCGTACAGCTTTGGAAACACTGGCATTTTTTTACCTTTCTAATCTACTGGGTAAGCTGGGATGCAGCATTAATCTCACTTTATCGTATCGGAAGCGACCCGGTGTGCTCTGTGTAAAGTTTCTCAGCCGATGTTCTATCCTACATGTGGTTTTCTCTGGGAGGCTTGGCGTTTCTGCGCCAAGAGAAAAGCGACATCCGTGCAGATATCACCAACTTAATCCTAAGCCGATGAATAAACGTTTCGTCCCCCGAACGAACACACGACTCGCAGAGAACGTTCAGCTAGAGACGAAGTTTTTAGCACAAAACCACAGTCTCTCTCTCTCCCTCCCTCCCTCCCTCCCTCCAAGTCGGCGTTTCCTTTTGGAAGATTGCGTTCGATAGCGCAGTTTCCGGCTACCGGATGTCACCAACTATTCCGCCGCGAATACCTTTCGCCAAACTATTGCGCCCTTCCCTTCGGTATTTCTCCAAAAATGAGAGAGGAAGAGCAGAAGAAGGGTATGTTCTCGTCTGTCTCGAAACTCTGGAATGAAGTGGCCAGCAACTAGTTGTACTCGTGAATAATCATGGAGAAATCGGCGCAACAAATCTTCCGCGCTGATTGCTTCCCGCAAATTGTGGGGCCGTGGCCGCTCGTTGTTTACGAACCATTCGATTATATCAAATTAACAAATCGATATGAATTCTACCAAAGATATTATTACAATCTATTAAATTGCATCGAGCAAATAAAAAAAACAAATGGAATTGTCTGACGACGCGAGCCACTGTCATTTTACTGCGGTTTTCGACATATCGGATGTAACTGCTTGTTTCAGATATTGGTTGGATCGCGGCAACTTCAAAATGACTCTGAGGTACATGAACCTACTCAAAGGTGCGCCCAGAAGCGTCGCCAGCGACTGGATGAACGAGGCTAGGATCCTGTTAGAGACGCAGCAGGCGATCGACACTCTGTTGGCATACGCAGGTGCGACCGGTCTCGTATATCTTGGCGCCGGTGATCCCGCCAAGGTCAGTGCACTAAGTTACAACCCCTTAAACAAGCAGCGTAATTAGATACGCTCTCCCAGATGGTCCAGCCGCGTTGAGAAATTGATATTTCCACTAATTAATAATTGACCATGTGATCTCTCTCAGCACCGGAAAACGGCAGCTGGCTTATTAAACGATGTTTTCATACAATACAAGTTTTGCATAGTTTTTTCCTGATAGCAGTCGCAGTATGGACAAGATTAACTAAATATTTATCGCTGAGAAATTTATTTATTGCATTATGTATGGTAGTTACAATAAGCAGAGTTTTCTCTTTTTTAGCTAAATATTTTCTAATTCTCCAGAAGTATTTTTTATTATATGTATATTAATTAATGTATATGGATTATTGATTTTGATGTTGTCGCTTCTTTTTTAATACGAAAAGGCATTTCGATTATCAATATAGTACAAAAGAGCGTTTACAGTAATTGGAAAGGTGGATCCATGACCGTTTCTTCCTTTCGGTGTTGTCCGAATTGTTCCAGCAGAAGTAAAGCGGGCAGAGCGTAGAAAGCTGTCCCGAACCAGACGGGGGCGTCCATAGAAGAACGGGGCGGGGGTGACTGGGGAACAGAGAGAGACGGAATTAACAGATGACAGTGAGAAGAAAACGAAGGAATGAAGAACACAGAGATATCGCTGCCAGCCTTGTATAGTGAACAATATCTTTTCTAGCAATTAAAAAATAGGAATATCGGTGTGCCGGGAGAGGCGAATACAGAGTGAAACGTTTTTCTTTTTCATCCTCATGATCGTTGCACGTAAATACACTTCTGCGCGCGTTAAGATATCGCCTTCTGGATTCAATTTAAATTTTTCCGTGGAATATAAAGGGATATGTGAAGAGAATTTTTAATCTCGGTTAGATTTGGAGAGTGCCGTTGAACGGAACAGCGATAATAAAATTGCGAAATATTTTATTTAAATAAACATTTTATCTGATAAATTTGCTTTTTTTTTTGTCACACCAAGTTTTCTATCCAGGAAAGATCTCAAGATTTGACATTCCGCTGAAACAACCGTGCACAAAAGTCGATATATCTCAAACATTAATTTTTACTTGCCGCTATTTCGCCCAACGGCTCAAGTAACGAATGGCAACGGAGTAGGAAGTTACCGGACCCAATGTAAATAGACGGAGACAATATGGTTTTAAAGATGGCGATATAAAAAGACGTTTAAAAGCGTCCTATATTTATCGCAGCACGTATACACAGATATATTTAAATTATTATTTGTGACACATGCAATATGCGATCAAATCATGTCTTGCATACGTGTCGCATACGTCGGGACTGCTGCTTTGTCGTGCTTGCATTTTCGACGATCATGTGTATTCGGCAAACTCTCCTCGTCCTGATCCATCCATCCATCCATCTATCCATCCATCCATCCATCCTGGATTGAGTACCTTTTACTTTATAACCGGATATTACTCTCTCCCGCGCGCCGTCTCTCGTATCGCATCGATCGCCGCGCGTGTCGCGTGTCGTTACCTCGTCTTTCACCTCTCACTCGAAACCTCTACGCGATTTTCGGACGGGACGGGGAAGCATGCTAGATATCATTGTAAAAATTGGAAATAAAGTTGTTTTTCGTGACGTAATGTGTCGTATTGATTGATCTAACGAGAAATGATGTTTTCGGATTATAAAATAATACATTGTTTTAATTCCTCCAGATGACTAATTATCATATTTTTAGAAAAATAAGAAAGAGTGTTTCAAACATTTAGAAAAAACATTTCATTTATTTTATAAACGTTTTAATTTGTTTTTCGAAACGAATTTTTAAAATTTTTCTTCAGTGAAAAAAAGCGATGATGGCATTCTTTTAAAATAGTGAATAAAAGATGAGTATATCAAACGTGTTGTCATAGACAATAGAAAACTCGCGGAAAGTTCATGAATAGCCTTGAAATAATGACGGCACCGTTTGCGGCAATGTCGTTGGCCACTATCAATTAGTCGTCTGGCATTCTAAATAGGTTATCATATATTTACGACGGTCCATGAAAATATCTTCTTGGAATCTGAAATGGATCCGAAAACAATAAACAATTTGCTGTCTACAATCGTCCAATTTTCATCGAGTATTAATATTGAAAATAAATGATAAAATTAATTTCTTTTTTTCAGTTGTGATACAAATGACGCTTCGAATTTGAAATGCTTTGTTTGCAGTAAAATAAGTATATAATTGATTTTATATGATTTTTCAATTGTCATGATGTTATAATATGATAATTTATTTTAATTGCTAATTTTGTTCGAGTATCAGCATTGTCAACGATGATCATTTACAGGTAGGTATATACTTAATTTTCTGCAACAATACATTATGTTTAACAAGCTTTTAATTGCTATTAAATAGGAGAAGAGTTAATTAACAACAGTAATAACATTCCGACATAACGAAATTCTGCATTGCGCAAAATTTCTTGTCGCTCAGAATATTAAAGATTTGAGTTCCACGAGTCACCGTGTGTTCTCATCTCGCGAATTCTGCATCTCTGCCGTGTGTTGTTTTGCGCGTTAAGTAATTCTAAGGAGAGATCAGCGACCGAATGAGCACGCTTAATTGCGTTAACTAACGACGCTAATGGCACACACGGAAGAACACTCGGGAGCTCGCGATCTTCGTTACAATGTGCAATGGGTGAAACAAGGCGGAAACTGTGATACGGGGTCAGGTATATGCGCTGAATACAGAGTGAGCGCAAAAAAACGTGGTAGTCAATGAGACTAATTTGTATTTAGTATAATACTTATTGAGGATTGCTTTTCAATTTTAATTTTAATTTATATTACAACAAAATATTAGAACAAAAATTTTTACTGATAGAAATTTTATATATGTATATAAGGGAAGGCACGTTAGTAAAGTCATACGTGTCCCTGCATTATGTGATAAAAAATTTACACATTTTTTCCTGTCCCTCGCGGATGTACAAAAATCTGCAGCTCACAAACGTGATTTCCTCGTTAGAGTATTACACGCGAATTTAGAAGGACTTCATATGCCTTTGGGGTCTCGTGTCTATCCCTACGGAATAATAGAGCCACCGCGAACGAGAGACGTATTTTCGTGTAAAACATCGCTTTGCGTTGTTTTGCCGCGACAAATAAAGATCCCGAGGGGTCGGATAAAATATTGCGGCGCGCGCAAAGACGGCGAGGGGCTGCGCTAATTGGCGACGTTAATGACACTCGCGGCTAGTGCTCCACTTTAATCTAATAACGGGAGTCTGCTCTGTAAAGGATAATCATCCCGCTTGTCCCTCGGGCAACGCCAATCTGTCGCGGTCGCAGAAAAAGTTTATGCCCGCAAAGCGACGCGGCCGAATGCGGACATTTCACCGCGTGACAAAGCGGCTCAATTAAAGACGCCCCGCTGCTTTTTATGTTGCAAAAAATTCATTCGGCATACAGAAATCGTCGCGATTTACATAGATCTATGTATCGCGCTGGTTTCGTTCGATAAAATGCCTCCGGACAGAAGTTCCACCAATGACGTTTCGGGCATATGAATAAATCTGCCGGAAGCGAGTATGTAGATTATTTATTACGACAAAGATATCCGAACGATCGACGAATTTTTTCTACATGTTGCAGACGGATGTCGCAGAATCTTTTTTCGTTTTGCTTTCGAGAAATTGGCTCGAGACAACAATGATCGCGATGTTTCAGCGTCCGGGCGTTGCTCTCGCTTGATTTCTGAAATCAAGGTGCACATCATACACTTGTCAAGTTTAAAATCAATTTGCCATTCGCGTGCTTACGATAATAACCGTGCTCGTAATGCTCGAGTTTGACGTGAGTTTAATTCGCATCCGGAGGCTCCCGACGCGCCAAACCACCGACTGTCGTCGATAACAATTGCATTGACATTCATAACTGGTCGACGTCGATCCAGTCTGAATTAGGGATTCGCCCGGTGACCCATGATGCCAGCTACAACGATTGTTTCGAACAGATAACATGCTCCGTCATGGCCGGGGAAATGCCAAAACGTGCACCGCTACTTGGTGCGAAACTCTGTCGTGTACCCTCCAGTATTCATTGCACGTGACTTAACCGGCAGTCATTAATGACGCGGCGCTTTGAATATGAGAAAAATAATTTTTAAAAATATATTCTAATATGTACTTTATCATTTTTAGATTTGTTTCTAGAGTTCTATGCTTCTTCAAAAAAAAAAAGTAAATGTAATAATTTGCACGTTTATTTTTCTGTCGAGTTTCACGTCGCTTTTGATCATAAAGTTGCAGTCTTTAAAACTGTTAAACTGAGAGACGTTCACCGTGGCAGCAGATATTCCCGTCGAACGTAGGAATGCAACTACGACAAATCGAAATAACAACGGCGCAATTTCACGATGGGTCGGCCGTTGTTGAAGCGCGCGTCATATATCGTCCGTGGAATAATTACTATAGCGGAAGGACCGACGTCTCTCGCTGACGAACGGACCGTCTGGAATTCCCGGATCGAACTCACCAAGGCGAAGCGTCCATTCTGCGGATGCCAAAGTGAACGTACACCAACGGCAGTACATCGGGGTGAGTACGTGAGAGAGGAGAGAAGGAGAGGGCGCGCGCGCGCGCGTGAGCGTGATCGCACCCCCTCGATAACCCCCGGGGGAGGTGCAGTTGCGGCGGTTCGGATGCACGCGGCACTGGTCCGTAATAAAGTAATAAAGGAGTCGCGATATGCTGCGGAACGCGCTGCAGGAAATGCACACGCGCCACTGGGGCACGATCTCGGCGTATAATAACGCCGCAACGCGACAGCATGAAAGCGTGAAATACGCGTGGGAGAGGGTGTGGACACGTGGGTCGAGAATATCAGAGCCCGATTATCAGAGCTCGAATTATCTTTCTGAAAACTCGAAGCTTTCCGCTAAAACCGGAAAATAACCAATTTTACACATTTTTTTATAATCATTAATATCATTATTAATCTTTCACTGATCTGACAATGAAATATTTCAGATGAAGATTATGTGTGAATATGTCGTATCGCGCTATTTTATCGTTAAACTGACTCTACAGAGATAATCGTTATCAATATGTTGAATTTGTTGAATTGAACACGTGGCTAGATTGTGCCATTGTGCTATTTATTTTAAATTATAGCGTGTAATATTTTTTTATTATCGCAACCGTGTCATTACGATCCGGAGTTTCCCACGGCACTGCCGTCATTACTTTTAGCATGATGTGCCTCTTAATGGTCGATAGAGTTTAGAATTTACATGGCTCGCTGTGCCGACATCGATGCGATCACATCGATTGAAAGATTGGAGCCAAACGAGAATCCGATAGTTTTTATACGCGATACATTCCCATGAGGTGCGTCTCGCCACATCGAGAATTTCAAATGAACGGAAATGATTTCCCCGACAAAAGAAGCTTTCAGCAAAAGTCACGGCTTTCGATAAATCGCGAAACCGTTTTCCGTTCCTCTTACACGTGTACTAAAACATTTCGAATGATCAGCATTCAATCGTAACCGACATTCATTTAGCCAGAAGTCGTCATTAATTAATTACCTGTCGAGAAGCAGCGAAGCTGCGTCGCGGTAAACTAATTTCAATGTCGATGCCGTGTTGAATATAAATAGATACCATGAATTATTCGACATATTTGGCGATTATTAATTGACGGCGAGTTTTTCGAACGTCACAAAATTAATTAATCCTTTTTTGTTTCTGATAGCGGGGGAGGAAAGGGCGCGCGCGTAAAAAGGTCTCCGTGTCAAGCTACTCGGCGTGAAAAAATAACGTTTACGGTAGGTCACCCGTTGTACAAAGGCATGCCGTCAGTTTTTACCTCCCCGTCAGCATTTTGACATTTACCGGTGATGCGCGCGGCGTGAAACATCGGGCCGCCATGTATGTGCACAAATTTTTATTTGTTTTACGCTGAAAAGTCAAAGCTGATTCTCGCACTTTGTCCCGTGAGCGTTTACGAGATTTTTCAAGTGTCTATTTTTGCGCGAACAGCTTCCGCTAACGTAGCCGTTATTCGTTTCGAAAAGAGAGGTCTCCGAACGGCACGCGTAAGATAATTGCAACCAACGGTGACTCGAAATAACATTGTTTTACCACACGATGACGTGCATTCCCGGGGATTCCTGTCGTATCCTCGTTGTTTCCCCCAATGTCTTCGCAATTCTCCTTTGTTACCCGTTGCAACGCGGCTATATACGAAATACAGCGGAGTATATATGTGCGATATCACAACTATGGTGCGACGGTTATTTTAGCTAACGACCTGCACTTTACGCCGCCACGATTCATACAAACGAGGAACGCGGGGACATGCGAAAGTGTCGGAGATTCCAAATAAATTATCCCAATAACAATGGAAGTGTACGATTAGATTACAGACTAAACATTCTCAAGTTCTTTCCGAGATTTACCAAGAATGCTAAATTATGATCAAGAAGACGCGAAATCTCGACCCTGTCCGTACGACGAACTGACCGCGGGATTCTCCGTCGCAATAAATTTCCGCGGCTTCAGACGATCAACGATCAACGATCGTTTTACTCGAATTGGGCAAGATGCCACGGAAAGACACGTAATTTCCGCCGGTAGAGCGGAAATATTAGCATATTTATTGAACGTCAGTCGTCATCCACGGTCGGATTTTGGCTTTCGACGTTAACGCGTTCCTGTCGCGCGACGATTTTCCTTCGATAGGATAGATGCGGTTCATAACAAATATAATTACTCTAACGGTTCCGAAGGAAAATGTCGACCTCTCTCCCACCGCCTTCGCGTTGAAGGGCAATCCGTCATTTTGCACCGTCTGACGGAATTATTCTTGGAGACATCCCTGTGAGGAGCTGACTAGTTTTGGCTAGTGCGAAAAACACGATTATCTAACTCTTAGTATATCCTGTTTGATCGAAAATTGAAGTGAGCAGAAATTGATTCCTTTCCATCGACTACAATTTATTAACCTTTTTTTTTCTATATTTTGCGGCTTTCAGCTTCATACTGACGATATGTATTTTATACATATCATGAATTTTACAGGGAAGGAAGAAAAAGGAAATTACTCACGCCTCATAAATGATTATTATTTCTATAGATAGAGGGATTGGACTGGCTTATGTACCTCTTGAAAGCTCTTGCTCGATATTCGCTTATTTCCGTCGCTATACCCTTGGCTATGAAGTGCCTTTGATCTGTAAGCGTTACGTAGCTTGTGTGTGCTACATTTTTAATGTATCTTTTCATCGATAGATTTTTTACTGAAATTTTATAATCTCGATGTACAAAGGGGTCTTTATCAAATCGCTTTAGCGATCTTATAGCCGCAAAAAGGAACGCGAACACTGCGACGTTATGTTACATCATTAACATGAGCCGATTACTTTGAAAGTGATATAAATTTAGTTTTGAAACTGTATACATCGAAGAGAGAGGGAAACGCTAATATATACAATATAGAGCATTGGTTTTTGCGGAAATTCCGAAACTTTAAAATTGAGTTTCCAACAGATAGTACGCAAATTTTCAATTTTGTTGACTTCAACTTTCAAAAATCTTTGGCATTTCATTGCATTTGACTCGTTAACAGTGCATTACGAAATTGAAAAGGACGCCGATTCGCAGCGTGTATACTTAAGTTGTCTTAAATATTCGTCCGCAAACATTTCCAATTTAAATGTAATCTTTAGAACTGCACTTGTTAGTATGCATGTCGACTGAGGGAAATGCTTACTTTAAGTATGTTTTCACAAGCGGCAATGATAAAAAATGAAAAAGGAAGAGAGAGAGAGAGAGAGAGAGAGAATGACGAGTAATCGAAAATGACATTTTTTTATCTCTCGACGAAGTTTTTAATTAACAAATTTGCATTTGATCTATGATGAAGGTAAGTTTTTAATGAGTATACAGCACGAATGGCTGAATCATATTCTTCTAGTATATACTGAAACAATTTTTAATGAGCTCTGCGGGGGCTGTTTGGTGACGATAATATTGCAGTGAAAAAGAAATATCTAGAATTAACACGTTATTGATTTTTGTAACTGATTAATTAATTAATTGTTCAAAATAAACGAAGACAAATATCTACATCATATTTTGCTGCAATATTTACGATCTTTATTTTTTCATCCCGAAAATCAGTCTACAGACCAAAAAGCTTTCGTAAGCACCCTTCGAAGAAATGATTAATTTGTTGCGGAAATCGAAGGGATCGAAAGCGGCGTGGTAATACGGCAAACGGTTTATCCCTCCGAGTAATTCTTAGCGTCAGAGTTAAGTGTATTTGACTAGGACGTCGATTAATCTCGGTTAAGTTGTTACTGCGTAATGGAGAGATACGCGGTGAGTTAGCATAGACCACTTAATGAAGGTGGCGATGACAAATCCAATTCAAAGGAGAATGCGGAACTAAATGTGTTCATTACGCGAATAGGACCATAATGAAGAAGATAGAAGTTAGCTCCCTTAAGACTATTAATCATAAATTTTGCATCCGTTAGTTAAATTAGGATAAAAATTCTAAAGACGTTTATATGTGTCCTTAATTAGAATAATTAAAATTTTATTCATTAGGACGTCATATTTCGTCGCGTTTAAAAGACTTACCAAAATTAGACGATGTGTTTCGTTGTCAATTGTTAACGACACTTATTAAAGAATCGGTACGCTCTGTGAAATCGTTCATGACAACAGAGCGTACAAATTCTAAAATAAATAACGTAACACTGCTCTTGATTTAATGAAAGTTACGTCGTATATTTCGCTGGTGTCAGCTGAAAAAAATATTTCACAGTCATAGATCGGTTGGGAAAAGTTAGACGAGTTTTAATAATCAAGTAATGAACTTTTTTATTCCTACCTTGGACTTATTCACATAATGAATGAGGATTTTTGAGTATAAATAATTTAGTACATAATATGCTGCTCCAGAAATTGGCTATAAATATTTTAAAAAGACAGAAAGTGATAATTTATAGATCACATGCATACGCGTGAGAAGCGTGGAAGCATCGTCATGCTACATCTTTTGTTGCGGGAAAGTAACTTTCTCGCTACTTGATTCCCAGCATGCGTAACTCTCACGTGCTAGGAAAGCCGTGATTGTTCAAAACCCCCGTCCTCCCCTCAGATAAATCGCGTCGGCCGGTTTCCACGAGTGGACGATCAATCATGTCCGGGGGACGTCGTGCTTTCGTCGAGCACTTTGCCGCGCTTGAAAAATGTAACACGACGTCGATCGTAAATAATTGTCGTCCCAATGGAACGGGGAAATACGCCGCGGCGGTACGGCAATCCCTGTTAACCGTGGCACACGGGTGTTGATGTCGAGAAAGGGAAGTCAAATGGAAATTGCATTAAAGCATCTCTCGATCGCGATGTGGCGGGAATCGAATGAAAGACGGAGCCCCCCATACATAAAGATTCATTGAACGAAAGTCAAATTGATTAGCCCAATTATCGCAATATACAATTAATTTTATGCTTAATGGTGTATCTGCTATTTTCGCCGACAATATGAGTGTATCGTATATTTAAGGCTAATTAAAAGAGCATTAGGACGCATATTCGGATATACTTTTTATTATTGCTGTGTGTGTCTAATATAAATGTACAACTCGTCATACATATGGTTCTGCTTACGTAACTAAATAATATAATGTAATATAATATATATAATGCAATGCAATATGTGTGACGTAATTTTATATAATATATCATATAATATATAACATATGTATGCATATATATGTACATATATATATATACATATATGTATGAATGTATATGTATATATATATATTTTATATGTATAACTCTAATAATTATCGCGCAAATCACTCGGCTTAACAATTATTATTAATTGTAATTTTATATTATGTAGTGCGCATTCGAGTCTCCATTTTATGGTATTCGATATTGTCGTAATCAAACTGATGTTCCTGTTATATTGAATTACATAAGTAATGATTGCAGCAATACGTTTTTATCAATTCGATATTGATAGCAACTAGCGAAAATATTTGTCAATGTGAATGTAATTTCTGCAAAATATTTTTACTTCTCATGGAATGTTGAAAGCCGAGTGATCCGACAGCGATATTTTTTCACGATCTTGTTGCCGGTAGAAGCTGATAGAACTCGCAATGGTTGAAGAGTTATTATCGAGCGTTCTCTTCGCGATATAGTAAAATCTTAAACGCTAAGAAATCACCTATGAATCGTTACAGTGTGAACGTCCAAGAGGTTCTGTGTGTTCTGTCAGCGCGCGCCTATGTGGCTTTTCTCTCAGTGACATGTTTCTCTATCTGTACAGAGTTTTGGAGGGAAACGAGACGTTCGAAATACGAGAATTCATTTCGGAAAAGAAAGATACTCCGGCACGTACCAGGCAATTTCGGATAATCCGTAATTACTGGCACTTGTCAAAATAACTTTCGTGTGAAACAGGTCCTCATCTCCGATTAATTATAAACGGTATAATTGAAGAAATCACGTTTCCGTGATTAAACTTGGATGCAGCTATAATGGAACAACATATCGCTCGCTGCAAAGTATCTTCGAATGAAGCTGTAGTGAGAATTTAATTCGTAGCTTTAAGAATATCGCGGGAACAACAGTTGAGAGGCGATCCGCGGGTTGATGGTGATCGATCCTGGTGCTACCTTATAGTTTATAAAAATATATAGACGAGGCTTAAGCAAGACGTATCGGCGTTAAATAGATTCTCGATCAGCGCGGCTAATGAGTTGAATTTGAACGACTTAAAGTCTCCCGATGTAATCCCAGCGACGCGTACCTGACGTAATCCTCCCCCGCCGAGGCGTCTAATCGCGCGTGGTTCGCGCAATTTCGCGATCGGAGTATTAATCGTCGCTGAGAAGGGCGATTATCGATCCCTACACTAATTATACTAAGTCGATGCGAGCCGGCGCTCCGTCAACGATTAATCTCAAACCGCAGCCGCCGACGGCTACCTCGATGCACACCTCCAACAATAACAATCGACGTTTATCGGCCGATGTTTCAGACGAGAAATAGATTAGCTTTAACGGTTATCCTAGAGACTCTTGTGATCTAACTTTAGATAAATCGTCTGCCCCTAAATTGCGAGAACAGATAGTTCGTCCCCGTTCGCAACGCGAACGTCCAGCAGAGACGTTTTGAGTGACGAGAACCCTCCAGGGGTTCGAGACGTAGCCCCGTTACTCGAATAGCGAATGGATTTTCATTATTCATTATATATACGCGAATAAAAATATTTAATATTCGTTTGCGCGAGACGAACAATGACTATTCGTTACTCGCTACTCGCGGATTATATTTTAGATATTCCACGGCCGTCTCTGTCTGTCTGTTAACTTTTGAAGTACGTCTCGTGGATGTTCGTATTGTGCCGGGAGTACGATCGCTAAACCCTTCTTCCTGTGAAACAGACAACAGATTATACGCTATTCGTGATCGCCCTCGCTGCTTATCCGCTAAGATGAATCTCGCTACTTTTTAGGAATTTCTTTTTTTTTTTTAGTTTCTTGCCTACCTGCTCGTGATTCATTATGTTGATGTATGTACCGAGTGACACAAGAGGAACAGAACGAGGTTCCCTTCTTCGTTTCCGAAACGGAAGGACTGATCCTCGTAAATGAAGCTTTGAACATCGTCAATTTTAATGGGAGGATACGAATTAAGGTGAGACCAGAACGATTCAGTGTTCGATCAAAAGTTACGTGTGATTCTCTGATATGGTGGTTTAATTGGATAACGAACTTTCGTCAATCGGGATACGATGAGGCGTCGTGTCCCCTTCGTGCCACTCGGTGTAGACGTAGATTATCCGCGCTTTAATTACAATTTATAAGGCTACTTAAAGCGGTTACATAATAATCGACAACTCCGCTTGCTCGCGTTCGTCTAATCGGTCGTAACTACTATACTATATAGTATATATATAGTCGGTGTGATGCACAGTAGTTCATAATAGTAATGATAATTAGTAGCAATAGTAGTAATAATAATAATAATAATAGTAATAGTAGTAATAATAACATCATTATTGTTATCCTCACTGTTCCTCTGTTAAACGTTATCTGTATGTAGGTTTTTCACGTTATTTGTTCAATCCTCTTCTTTCCTTTTCTTTCTCGCTTTCTGTCTCTGTGTGTGTCTTACGGCTAGCAAGTGTCTGCCGAGCGGAAGAAGCAACATTTTTGTTCGCGTTGTCGCTGCCGCCGGCTGCATCAACTCCGTTGCTGCATCAGCTCGCTTAAGTGCTCGGTCTTTAGTAACGTCGATGTCGTTGACAACGATTATGGTCCAATATATCGATACTGGTTTTCGCACGGAGGATGTCGCCACGTTACCTTCCGCTCAAGCTGTTGATGCTATGTCTCGGTTCCTCTCTCTCTAATTACGTAAGCGGTTAAACATCCGTCTCAAGTCGTCCCCCTCCTCCAAAAAAAACGGGATATGTCAAGACATCGTGTCCCTTTGTGAAAATTTATTCAATCAGATTACAATTTTAATTAGAGTATCTCAATTGTAAATGTTATACTTGTATCGATCTCGACGTAAAAATAATGGACAAAACTGATTTATGAATTGCTCTTGTGGAAAGATGCGTTTGGTGTCCATTAGGTATACAAAAAAAAATATATTTATAACTTTTTTAAAATATCATAAATGTCCAAGAATGTACAAGGAAAAGGAATTAACTTCTGATAAATGCTCGTTTTATTGGAAGAGCTTAATGCGTTTTCTCTGTAGGTAATCCAATTTCTGATTTATATATCAGTACTAATAATTTATTTTTTATGTCCATAGTGGCTCTTCCTTGTACTTTTTGAAAAATATCGTTTATGTCCATAAATGGCAAAATTTTCGCATAGACGATGCAAACGAGTTTGAATTTCTTATTGCGTGTTCTCTCTCTCTTTCTGAATAATAAAGTATATTATTCAAACGGTAATTGACTTTACAAGAACAAAGGGCAAAAATGGGATCGCGAAAGGTCAAACTCTTTTTACCGCCATAGCGAATTTTTCTTCATAATAAAAGATGCGGGATTTCATATTGGTACAATCAATAACACTGCTGCAACGTCAAAAAAGATCACGAGATTTTTAACTGTTTTAAAAAAATGCCTGATGAAAAAGCAATGTTCCCGAACGATATTAGCATCCTGACACCTTTGGGCATCAATAACCCATTAAAGCGCACCAGCAATATTAGGTGTCCCGGCTCTTCTCGCTACACTACTTTTTAGCATCATTCTTTAAACATTCAAGACTTTTTTTTTAAATGTTACTATGAATCAGGC